>VZRE01009949.1:6437-64607 GCA_013396775.1 Cephalopterus ornatus
AAGTCGAGTCTCTCCAACGCCCGGCTTTGTGTCCGGCTCACACAGGGACCGGGGTCGGCTTTGACAGAGCGGAAAAAGAGGAATAGATGTAGCCTAATGAGATGAGCGGGCGTGGAAGAGAAGTTGTGGTGCTCTGTCCTCATCCGAGTGAAGCTTTTGCATTAATTTTCCTGCTGGAACAACTCGAGCCTTGTCTGTTGGTATTTCAGTAGTATCTAAAGAGTAGAGGATAGTACATAGGTACATATAAAGCACACAGCAACCCCGCTATGTTGCAAAAACCCCAATAGATCTGCAACCTAAGTGAGGCAGGGAAGGGGTGGAAGAAACTAATTGGAAGGTGAAGCTTAGCAGGTGTCAGGTTTTAAGAGTTTTGGGTGACAAAATCATCTATTTTGCGTTCATGGTACAGACAGCAGGTGCAGGTGCTCGGAGGTTGTAGACCAAATGCAGGTATTTGCCTTCTAGTCTAACCTGACTGAGGACTGTGGCTGTGGAGATGCCCAGTTTCAGAATCTGGATCAGATATATGTTTGGATTGATCCCTGTGTATCTGTTCACCACGAGGCCATGTTTCATAACACCACCATAGTTCCCTTTTATTTTTTAACTGGAGGTTGTACTTTGCTATTTAGTTTCCCCTCCTAAAGCTAGTGTAGGTGGGGAGGGGGGAGGAGGAAGACGAAGAGGTCTGGACTTTGGTATTCTTTAGTATCAGCAGGAAACTTGGTCTAAAACAGAGGATTCTCTCTCCAAACAGTTAGAATTGAATTAATATCTCTGAGCACTCAGTGCTGTTGCTATTGTTCAGACTAGCTCTATCAATCCACAATACCTAAGTAAAGGAAGACCACCCTAGAGAAATATTAACACTGGAATGTTTATTTAGTGTTGCTTTGCTTAAAAGCAATTGTGCTCCATCAGAATGTCCTAATAAACTTCTGGGGATTGTTACTGCTTCAAAGAAAGTAAGAGGAATGTAATGGGCACAGAGTGGGAAATGCAGCTGATTCTTGTGCCCTCCAGGATCTATATGGTGTATGAGGAGTTATTTGAAAAATTATCAATACTTGGACCTTGTAAGACAGAGCAAATTCCTGGAGAGGCCAGGAATATATGTATATCTGAAGAAGTCTGATCATTAAGCCATGCTTTGCAGGCTGTATCATGCAGACTACTGCTGAACTGAAAAGACGGTAGGGCTTTCAAACTGCATGTTTTGTCATACTACATTTGTCATTTAGCATCTTCTTTTCTCTCTGCTTCCTTTTGGCCAGAGAATGATATGTTCCAACTTTGATACTATTCAGTGAAGTTTTTATAGTAATGGAAGAGCTGAAACAATAAATGTAGAAAATTAGAGAAGAAACAATATTTGAACAGTAAGAAATGCCCCAAATCTCTTTCACTAAGTGTTTTCCAACATAGACTGGTACAGTAGGATTTGACCATGTAAGAGCTGAAAATTTCCTCCCTCCCTGCAGTAACAATCCACTTAAAGTAATTGGAAAGATATGAATTGAAGAGTGGTCCCTTTCCGTCTTTTTAAATACAGAGGAGGTAAAGAGGAGTCTTAATTTCCAATCTGCTCTGTTTGTGTGTAAAGGAGGTAAGATTTTTTCAGGGTTCTTGCCTTCAGTCCTGCCTTAGGGATTGGTTAGTTCAGAAGATTTTCTCTAGGTATTTGGTGCTTCCTTGGAGGAATTGGGACATACCACGTTTCTAGGGTCAGGACTTGTGAAAGAAGATGTTTAGTTTTTGTTGTTTGGGGTTTTTTTCCTCTACCTTTTTTGTGTGAAAACTGCTCCAAAAAAGTTGAATTAAAAATGTTTTTTGGAAAGTTAATTTGCCTCCCCATGGAGCCTGGCCAGTAAACCCTGCTAACAGCTACTTTGAATTTATGATATTGTATCAGATACACACTTGTTCTGCTTACAGACTGAAGCCATGGGTGTTTGGAAGCTGGATTCATCTAGTGTGAATAGTTCAGTAGCTACTGAAATTGTAAGCAACAGTTTTTGGTGTGAGAAAATTATCTTTATTTCCAGACCACAGATTCATGATTTGTCTTGAAATTGTGTGAAAAGTTAGGACTTTTTCCCCACAATGTCATGTTATTTCAAAACAGTATTAAATCCTCTCATCAATTCTTTATCCTGAAAAGACTCCTTCTACCTACATATCTCTGATAGCTCTGAAACAGTTCAGATGGCAAGCTGCAGAAAAAGGAGTTTTAGAGGTGCGGGGACAGTAGTTCACGGAGCTGGTGTAATGGTAATGGCATGAGTAGAGAGCTGATTAACAGTACTCACTTTTTGTTTCCCTTTCCCATGCGCCTCTGCAGTATTTCTTCACCCTTCACATGAGTCTTTTGAAACTAACAGACCAATAATGAGGTGTCTTTTAATCCTGCCTACTGAAATTGAACCCAAATTTCAGAGCAAACCTTAGTACAGTTACAGCACTCTCTGTATTCCAGATTTCTTGCAGTTGCTTCCATGCTGTTTCTGGGTTGGTTTGTTTGTTTGTTTGGGGTTTTTTGTTTGTTTTTTTTACTTACTCTGAAAGTTAGTCCTTTGTTAAAACTGGTCCAAGCTGCATATTTGTTAATGAACAGTCTAAGACTGCTAACATAGAGTGAAAGATCAGCAAGTTTGTACAGAGGTAGGAAGTAGGTTAAAGTTCAAAGTTGCCCTTTCAGGAGAAGCAAAAAAACTTCAAGGCTTCATTTTTCGATGTTGGTACTCTCCAGATAAGGTTCCCTGTATTCTCAGGCATATCACTGCTCATTTTTCTGCAGCAAAAAGGAAAATTAATCTCTACTTTTTAACTGGGATGCTCAGTGGTGAGTCTGCTGACACAGCACCCCTTTAACACTTACGCCTGCTTAATTATGATCTGGATTTTGTTAAGACTAGATTGCATTCCAGAGGCTGTCTGAGGATACTAGACACTCTAGGATGCTTGCCTAGGTTATCAAAAGCATGGTGACACGTATAGAAGTGTTTTGACTGTCCACCTAAGCCATAAGTGTGCAGGAACTGCTGAAGTGAGGGAGGAGATAGCGTTTGGCTTTCCAGAGGGGTGACTTGCAGCAGTTTAATATCTACGTCTTGGAACTGGGCATGCATCTGAACTTCCAGCTTGCTTGGAGTTGGAGTTACTTAAAGACTTACGGGTTTGATTTTACAAGCTAGATATCCGAACTGAACTTTTCAGTCTCTACCTGTGCAGTGCAGCACTGCTAATGAAGTGAAATGGTCAAAGTGCTTATGACAGCCTGTGAAATACGTAGTTTATAGGAATATGCAATTAGTAAGTAACCTGTCAAATGCATTGGAAGTGTAGCACATTATGGCTCTGAATAAGTAAGTGTTTCAGCATTGCAGTTCTGGCTATCAGGAAAAAGCAGTAAAGTCTGCAGCCCAGAGCCCTGTTTCTTCAGCGTGAGTGTGTGAGTTCCTCTTGAGTGTTAGAATCGAAATGGGCTCCCTGAAACTTTGCCTAGAGATTGTTTAAAAAAACCCTCCTTTATGTATTACTGCATTTTCTTTCAGTGTGGAATAATGGTGTAGTTTATACCAGCAGAATAGTTGGTCAGTCATCAAACTATTAGTGCTCTTCTTTTTAAGGATCAGTAAGTAATGATATATGTGTAATGAAGAAACACGAAGATTCTTTCTCCCATCTCTGTTAGCACTGAGATCTCATCACTGACTGTTGACAGCAATGTAACAGTGTATATTTTTTATATAGTGGCCTCATCTGTCATAGGTAGGATAAATGTTAAACAGTAAGGGCTTCTCTGAATCATAATAAGAAACCAGTGTTTACTGCAACAGTAGTTCCTCTCATCTGTTCTTTGCACATCCAAAAGTAATTATAGCATTTTATAATTTTATAAAACAAGACTCTACTTGTTCTAGTAGTGGGGTTGAAGTCTATCCAAATGCATGGGATGTATGTGGGTTTAGGGTTTTCTTGGCTTTTTGGTTGTTTTTTTTCCCATTTTTTGGTGGGGGGTGGGGTTTTTTGTTGTGTTGTCATTGTGTCCAGTCATCGGTCCGTTGGTACATTTCCCCTGGGTAAGAGAAGCATTTTTCTTAGGCAACTTGGATACTTAAACAAAAAATATTTTCTACAAATATACGAATATACTTATTAGGGTTTTTTTTCCACAAACTGAACTGAATTATGGTTGGATTTATTTACCAAAGTTTTACTACTGCAGACATTTGACTAGTATTGGAGAGGTTGCCTTTCCATATCAAAAATGCGGACTTCTGTCAACATGCTTAACCTGGGTATTTTCCTTCCCTGGTTTTCAGGCAAGGTAGGCAGAGCATGCTGCAATTCCAATAGAAGTTCCTACATGCTGGACCTCCTAGGACACCTTTGTTCATGGCTAAGCCATCTGTAACCTGTAAACTCGAAGTAGTCATCAGTCATTATGTTTAATGAAGGCCCATTGCTGAGTAGAATGTGAAACCATGACAAGAGCTGTGTAAGTTTTAGAGGCTCGGGGGAACTGAGCAATAGCCTGTGATTTGAGAAGTGCTGTTCAGAAGTATGTAACTGCTAGTAGTGTCTCAAAGTGCGTGCTCAATATTGTGATGATGAATTTACAGCTCAGTAACCCACTGCTCTGCTGCAGCTCCCTTTAGATTTTTTTAGTTACTTTTTACTTTTTGCTTTTTAGAGATGCTTGTTGCATACTTGGCAGCTAAGTATGGAAACATATACATACATACACACACAATGTCAGTTGAGTGGACAAAACTAAAGAAAATAACTTGAGGGAGTAGGAATGATAGTTGCAATGGAAAGTGGTAAGATCAGATTCAGGATGGATGGAAAATGTTCCATATGTCCTCTGTCTTATCACCAGGCAGTCCTACCAGCTCACCTCTTCTTTTCCCAGTTTTCAATTGGAAGCTTCAGCACAGAAACATCGTATTTTGTCATATTTCTTTCCAGGTTTCCTGCAAGTACCAGCAAATCTGAGCCTTCCCCTTTTTCTTGATGACTGATAAAATACTGTCTTTGCTTTGGCTGAGTGTAACCTCTTTTAGCATTTCTAGTGTCTGGTACAATGATCAAATTAAACTGCTTCTTTCCTGACTGTGTGCTTCCCAGTGATGGTCAAGAATTTACTCATATTTCAGGAAAAAGAACATCTACTGCTTGAAATCTGTTTTAGTTAAGCTATTAGGTCTTTAGTTTTATGAAGAGGTGTTTAAAATTAACCTCTTCCTGTTAATAATGTTGGCACCCTGTTGTAATTTGAAAGACAGCAACTAAGAAACCAAAGATGGAATAGAAAAGGCAGTTGAATATGTTGCCTTTCCCCAAATGAGTTTGATATGTCTGTACTAAAATGCTGGATAACTGTGCTGAATAACTGTGACTGTTCTGTTCCTACTTTGTGGCCTGAAGCTTAAACTGAAGTTGTCTCATCTGGAGCCTTTTTCTTTCCTTTTTTACTTTGTGCAGGTCAAACAAAATAAATCCATGTCCTTGGTTTGTCCTGAGGAACTTCTGTAATAAATGTGATTATTGCTATTCAGGAGTCCTTTGTAAACATTTGTGTCATGTACTACAGAAGGAGAATGATTTACTGTCAGCATGTATTTTAGCAGGAAAGTACTCTGTGTGCTACGGTTTTCTCTTTTTCTGGATAGTGAGAGATAAGTAGGGTGCTCTAATACCCCTAAACAAACCCAAACCAATGTTGTTGCTGGTATTTGTCTGGCTACAACAAATGAGTATAAGACCAGTTATGTTTTTTAAAAATAATCTTTTTTTCTGTGGTGTGAAAGAGGTTGTTGCTTTTAGCCTGGTTAGCTGTATTCAGTTTCACCTTCAACTCTAAAGAGAGTATGTTGAAGTGATGTCTAGAACAGTTTTCAGATTTTTTTCTTCAGGTATAGTGAGAGGCTGAACAGCACCTTTTTTCCTTCTGCAGTCTTTGTGAGATAATTTCTGCAAGTGCAAAATTACAGGATATATTAGCATGCCTTCTGAATTCCATTAATTTCAATAAAATTTCGTTTGTTGTCATTGGTCCAAGTCACACAACTGCTTTTAAAAGGGCCAATGTAGAGCTTAGGAGCTGCAGTCAATCAAGAATGTGCTTTAAACTGAACCAAGTCCTTTTCCAATCAACGTTGTCATGATATGACTGAGTGTCCAATATAAACACAGTACTAAAGAAGTTACAGCAGCTGAAGGTTTGAAGTCAGCACATGCAACATATGCTTAAGTCTCCTGTGAAGGTTCTTTCAAAAAAAAAATAAAAAATCTAAGTTACATACTTAAATCTTTTTTGTGGAGATCCATATGAGGCTTCAAGATGCTTTGAATGTATTTGATTTAGTTAACTGTCAAGAGAAGACAAGGAAAGAGAATGGATAGACACCTTTTTCCTTCTGTCCCCTTGGGCTTGTGCGCGTTTCTTATGTCATGATCATCGTGGTCTTCAGGACAATAAAGGTTCCCACATACCGTTCAGCCAGTAGGCATTTTGGCACTGATCTTTTGGTGCTAGCAAACACCTGAGCTCTCATGGTAAAAGCTGAGTTTGCTGGCTCACTCAATGCAGATGAAGTGAGGAATGTTGTTGCACACAGATTTTGTTAGTGCAAAAGCTTTATTAGAGTACTGCAGTGTAAAACTTGTCTTTCCAGAGAAAGTCAAACCCTCCTGTGTCATATCTAGGGATACAGACAGTATGGAACAGGTGTTGCAGCCCTGGGTTCATTCTGTACTCTGAAAGGCAAGGTGTTGCATTCACAAAAAACATTTTTCTTTTTTGTATTTGGAAAGTTACGACCTCACTGAAATAAATTTGCTTCTCCTGGTGTTCATGGTTAGAATCTTTCTTCAGTGTTGCTTCTCTGAGGGAGAGAGAATTGGAACCGGGAGAGAGGAAAGCCAGAAATCAGACTGATTGATGATCAGAGTGATGAGCTGATGTACAGATTGGGTGAACTGAGACATACTCGGACAAGAGGTGGAGCTGGGTAGCACAGTGCTAAGCTATTGCATTGATGAAACAAGGTGAGTGAAACCCAATATTGATAGAGAGGGAGTACAGATTTAAAGATGATCAGCATTAGTATGAGCCAAATTGTGGGTATTACTAGGCACAGCAAGGGCTAAAATAAAGCTGTTGTTTGTCTGGTACACTTTATACAAGTCCTTTAACCTCTGAGAAGGTTTTAGCTGTGAGATGCTCCTTTTTGTTTTCGTTTTTTGATTTTTTTCCCAGTTGAACCATTTTCATAGGTTCAGTCAGCTGAAACCAGTGAAGTCCTAGGGCTATGTCCAGAATTGTACAAACACTAAAGAAGATCTGTCTGGGTAACTAGAGAGGGGAAATTGCTTGGGCTAGAGTTGCTACTGTTTTCCAAGGCCAGGGTGAGCACTGTTTGTGTGGGTGGCTGTTATCATTGTGAACTTCTTAAGAGGAATTCTGCTTTCTTGAGGGCCACTGTTCCACATTTTTGGATTCAGATAATCCACAATTTCAGATGTGACCTCCAGACAAACAGTTTTAAGGTTGTTGGGCAGAAGTTCAAGTGCTTGTTTTGGTATGTCTGACCAGGTCATCCACTGTGGTCGTGCACTGGCCATGGCCAACACGTGTGACCCTGTGCACTGCACCAGTCCCAGGCAGGCAGATGTCTTCTCCCCCATGTACTAGCCTGTTTGTGTATTTACATTTTGGTGCCTGCAAAACATGAATAAATATTCCATGCTGCAATCACAAGTTAATCTGTATCTGTCCCAATGATTGCTTTAAAAATTTTTGTATAGTCAAAGCGTGCAGAGTCTTGTTCCCTCGCGTCTTTTTTGGTGGATCACCAGCTTGGGTTCAGTGCTGTGGCCACTTGGTTTACAATTTACTGTGTGGAAACAGTAGTTGATATGACTGAGACTTCTCTGGCTCTGTGAAATTTGCTACAGCAATGCTGCAAGTTAGTATTTTCCTAGAGACTTTACCTCTTTCTAGGTATTTCTGAATGGCTTCCAGGCTTGTAACAGAGTTGTTCATATCAGTGGGACCAGGCAGGTGAAAAGATTATGTGATTGTGCTTTGGTCAGCCCACAGTTTGGCTTATTTGTGTAATTCAGTTGATAAGAGGAGGTTTATACTGTGGTACCTCATACTGTCAGCTAGAAGAACTCAGTCAGGGAAGAGGGTGATATCTGGTAAAGAAATGTTTACATGCAGATAATGTGTCATAGCATCTTGATTTGCTCAGACATGGACTTGGATGGGAAATGTTAGAGCTGCAATTTACACTTGGATGAGAATATGTGAACTGAGTACAGTGGACTCATTATGGTCATATCAAAGTAGTGATCTGCTGCTTTATCTGTCAGGGGATATTTGAACATTTCCCGTCTCCAGCTACTCTTAGGCTTTTCCGTGAGAAGTGAATATGCATTAAATAATGTTCTCAGCTTGGAGGCAAAAGAAGTAAAGCTCATCAGGAGCATAGCTGGCAAGGAAAGGAAGGAAGAAGTTAATTTTGATCATGCTCAGTCATAGAACTGCGGTTTTCTTAGAGGAATAGCTGAGTAGTCCATGCTGTTTAAAGATAATGACATCTAGAACTTGATGGGCTTGTGTGCGGGATGAGTATCTGAAAAGCTGGGAAGAGAAATCTCAGAAAATAACTTGTGGATGGGAATGTGTGAGGTGATACATTTTGAGAGGGTGTGTGTTTGCAGTCTATTCATTTGCCAACCTTTCGACTTCCCTGGCTATTCAGATTTTTATCTAGAAATATCCGTTGTTTTCTTTGAAAAAAATCTGGACATTTTTCTTTCTTTTATAGTATCTTGCTGCTTTACACCCTGGACCTGTCTTTTTCACCATTTCTACCATCTCTCCTTGTGTTCAAAGTATATGAATATTGAATTTCAAAAATAGTGGAATAATTTAAAAATCCCCCGAAATGTATTCCATATAGTTGTATTTCCTGAACAGCCAATGAAACTGGCTGGTGAGATAAATTCATTCTTTGACCTTGTTTTATCTGTTTTTAACAAATACTGGACTTTGTGCATCTTTTTGCACCAATCTCCAAGGCCTCTCAAAGGGTGTGTATCTCATTCCTTGTTGTCTTGAGTTTTTTTGTTGTTTGTTTTTGGTTTTTTTTTTTAAACTGAGGCAAGGGAAGATAATGTTACTTGAAGGAAGGCAGAAACAATGCTGTGGAAAAACATCAACAGATATGGAAATCAGACCTGTGATTATTTCTCTTCTAAAAAAATTTTAATCGTGACTGGGAATGTTGCCACGCACTGCAAGAGAATTCTTCCTACTGTTAAATCATTAGCTTGATCCTTGGCATGTGTTGGCCTAAGCCAGTGCTCCCAAAAGAGGCCTGGGCAGAGTTCAAGTCTTCAGTGTGTCCTAGGAACTGTTCCATTAGGTAGTTTGCATGCAGTTAACCTTTTCTGGAGATTGAGAGATATTTGTATAGGGAATTTAGGCCCCTCTTTCTAGTTGGCTTTGATGTTGGTAATATCTCAGTGTACTTTAACTTCTGTAAGTGAACCCTAGAAGTCCTAGGTGGAATGCTTTACCCAGTAAGCCATTAGGATAGCCACACACACACACAAACACACACACACACCCCCCCCAAAAAAAAAAAAAAAGAGAGAGAAAATATCTCGAACTAAAATGATGTTTACAATAAGAGTCTGCCTAAATTTTCTTTGTGATGGTGAACCTAACAAATCTCTGATATCAGGAGGGTTCCTTTCCTCTCTGATAGCGTTTGTAATCTTAGTCTGTAATACTTCTTCTCAAATAAAACAATAGTGTCTTCTGTTTTGATTTAATTGTTTTTAATTTTGAACGCAAATGCCTGTCTGTTTAGCTTTAGATCAATGCCACTTCTGCTAGTTTTGGCTGGGATACAGTTAACTTTCTCCCTAGTAGGTAGTATCAGGCTGTGGTTTGGATTTGTACTGGAAACAGGGCTGATATCACAGGGATGTTTTTGCTGCTGCTGAGTAGGGCTTCCACAGAGTCAAGGGCTTTATGTATTAAAATGTCAGTATCTCAGCCCATGAGTTTTCTCACTCTTACTGTTCTGATTGCCTCCCTGATCCCTCCAGGAGGGAGTGACAAAGTGGCTGTGTAGTGCTTAGTTACCTGGGGTTGAACCACAACCCACTTAAGAAGTGGGGCCATGTTCCCATGGTGGTTCATGAATCACAGAGGCACAAGGAGCTGTCTGGAAGCAGTGAAAAGAAGAGAATAGTGAAGACACTGAACTGCCTGTGTAAAATTCTGTCCAGGGAAGGGCAATGGAGCTGGTCTGGAGCACAGGTCTTATGAGGAGTAGCTGCGGGAGCTGGGGTTGTTCAGCCTGGAGAAAAGGAGACTGAGGGGTGACCTTATTGCTCTCTACAACAACCTGAAAGGAGGTTGTAGCCAGGTGGGACTGGTCTTGACAGGATGAGAAGAAATGGCCTCAAGTTGCACAAGAGGAGGTTTAGGTTAGGCATAGGAAAAAAATGTCTTCCAGGACTTGGAATAGGCTGCCCTGGGAAGTGGTGGATTCACCACCCTTGGAAGTGTTCAGAAGATGTGTTGATGTGGCACTTGGGGACACGGTTTAGTGGGGGACACGATAGTGCTGGGTTAACATTTGGACTCAATCTTAGAGGTTATTTCCAATATTAAGCTTCTGTGATTCTAAATCATGTGGTATATCCATATTTTTCATGATGCTTTTATCTCTGAGGAAGTATTGCATGTAAATTTGTAGTGAAAAGGACATGACTAACAGAACAGTATCTTATTGTCTTTTTGTACCATATTGTCTTTTTGTACCTTATTGTCTTTTTGAAAGTTGGAACAGATACATTGTGGACTGTGGGATGTGTACTTTGTATGCAGGATACATGTCATGAAAATGTCTTTGATTTTTCTTTTGTTTAGGGTCACTAAGAGTCTTGAACAACCATGAGCAACCCGTTCGTACAGATTGTGGAGCCACTGGAGCCAAAAGAGCCTCTGAAGAAGTTCTTTAATCTGAGCAAATTAGGAGATGTGAGATATGGTATGTTGACAACATAAGCAAAGCATTTTTTTTACATTGAATAGAACTTGAACAGATATTGCCACATTGGATGGTATTTGGTCTCTGAAGAGAACTATGAATTCAAAAGATGTTTTTTCAAAATGAAATTTGAGCAAAATTTATTTCTGTAAATTTAAATCTACAAAAATATTGGCAAGATCACACTAATATTTTCTCAAGATACCGTGCACACAGCAGTCTTGTTTCTTCCTGAGTGGATAAGGAGGGCTAGGCAAAACTAAGAGCACAAGTTTTCTCGTATACTGCTAAGCTACTCTGGAAGGCTGGAAAGGATCTAACACTGATATGACTGAATCATTCAGAAAGATAATTCAGCTTTAAAAATAACAGTGGTTAGAGAATCCTTTCTGAGGAGGCTTTTTCTTCAGTTCCTCTGACACTTCATGGATCTTTTCATGTGGCACTGGTAAAAATCTTATAATCTGTGCCACTGAGTTAAAAGTGGGTACCTACAGCTTAGAGCTGTCTGTGTTGGATGTTTTTGGTCTTTCAGAAAGGAAGCAGGTGATTAAGGAAAATTTAGGAAGCAACAGGAGGAACATTTTGTCTGAATGTCAGCAACAAACATCCATTACAAGCTCAGATAGTGTGTAAGTTAGAAATCAATTGACGTCGGACTTGGTGTGTGAAAAGCAGAGATGAATCTTAAGAAGTAGACAAATACACATATGGCATTACCAATTGATCCATTCCAGGATTGCAAGAGTGATAAAATCCAGATTCTTTAAAGAAAAAAAGATGCAATTCTCACTATCCAGCAGAAAAGTGGAATAGCTTAGCAACAGAAGAATGGGGCAGGGAAGGGCAGGAAAGTATTTAAAAAAACCCCCCAAACAACAACAGCAATAATAACCTGCCAAAACCCCGAACAAACAAATACCCCCAAAAAAAACAAAAAGCAGCAACAAAAGCAGCTGAAATTATTCTGAATTACTGTGTCCTGAATAGTAGTTGGGTGTTTTTTTAATAATACCAGTAATGAGGTCTCACTGTGATTAAGTGACTTCTGTGTCTTGGGGCCCCTTTGTAGAAAGTTGGGACAAACTTCTCAAGAAATTTTGAAATGTAAATATTCTGAGAGGCAATCAAACATCTATTATTACAGTGGACCAGGGGAGCAAGTCTTGAGAAACTTGTGTTTTTTCAGTTCACACCCATTGCTTACAGTAAGGCTGTCAGGACTGCTCCAGTAGCATTTTGTATCATCTTTTATAAATATTTCTAATTTGAAATAGATTAGCAGATGCACGGTCTAACTTACGTTCAGTTTCATTTCCCATTTCTAAAGAACAAGAGACTTCATGGACCACTACATGTCAGGTAGAAAATTATGTTTTTCTAGTGCATTTATATGTCTGTGTTCAGTGGTAAGAATGAGAGGAAACTGCAGAAAAACAAAGTTAGCACAGCATGTTTTCAGAGTAGTGTTGCTGTGGAGGGTGGAAAAGCTGTGGAAAAGTCCTGTCAGCAAAGATGTCTATGGTCTCACAGGGGTTGAGATGATAAATCTACTCAAAGAATTGAGGAGAAAAGGTCAGTTAGTGCTGACCTCCCTACAAAGCTGAAGGCTAGAAAAGGGGGTTCGATAATTTGGAATAAAACCTTGTGAGAATATGGGGTCAGCACTTGAGGAACTGTCTGCCCCAGCCATGGAACTTTGCACTTGCTGACATATGCCTTAAGGTAAATCTGAATTTGTTTCTTGTCTCATACCCATGCAGAACGCCTGCCATTTTCTATTCGAGTCCTCTTGGAAGCAGCGATCCGTAACTGTGATGAGTTCCTAGTGAAGAAGAGAGATGTTGAGAATATTCTCAACTGGAAAGTGATGCAACACAAGAATGTTGAAGTGCCATTTAGGCCTGCAAGAGTTATTCTGCAGGACTTCACGTGAGTCTGATGCTCTCCAGAGCTCGGAAGGGGGGCTTTTGAGAGTGCAGCAATGCTCAGCATGGGGTGGATGGGTGAGCTGAGGGAAACAATAACAGTAAGATATTTGTAAAAGCTTTTTTCAACTGTCCTTGATGTCATGCTACAGACAGCATTTGAAGAGGCAGATACTCAGGGTAAAAGCATTGAGTGAAACTCTTCTGGGATGTAGAAATAAATATCTTTACGTAACTTCAAAACAGAGGGGAAGAAAATGTGATGGATTGCATCCAAATGAGGCAATCCCAAATTTAGAGGTTTTGTTCTTTGAAGGGGAGGGGAGTATTGTAATTTTTTGTGTGTGTTTTTTGGTTGGTTGGGTTTTTTTGTTTGTTTTTGGTTCCCCAGGATCTCTTGCTTTCAATTTTCTACCCTTCTCAGTTCTTATTTATAACCCGCATCATTATGTTCTCTTCCAAGTCAGTATTATTTCAAATACATTTTTATAGACTTCTCTGTTATTAAAAAAACTGAATGTCTGTTTTTCCCAGAAATGCAAACTGAGATTCCTACCTAATGGACTCTGAAAACTGGGACTCATTACTGCAGTGTGTTTAGCCCCCATGTGTCAGTAATAATCATGTAATAGTCCCTGATAAATGTGGAAAGTCAATTTTCAGGTTGAACAATAGCTTCTAACTATTTTTAATACAGCATTTGACTTGCAAGTTGACTGTTCTTTGTACCTTCGTCCTCTGTCTTTATAGAACAGCTTAGTTCATCCATGGTAAACCCTGTGCTGCTATGCTGCCAGGTGATTTTCTTACTCAGAAGTAAAGTGTCTTAGCTGTCATACCTTTTGTTTGGCATTTTTGTAAAGGTTATCCAAGTACTAGAGACCCAGTACAGCTCAGCTCCTAAAGACATTAGGAAAAATGGGCTAGACCTCAACTGAAAGAAGAGGTGATTACCCAGTTATTTTTCACTTGCTGGCTGTTGTTAACATTTTGAAAAGCTGGAGCACAGAGAAAGCTGAACTTTGAAGTAAGCTTTGTTTCCTCTGTTACTGCACTTCTTTTTTGCCCCCTACTCTCCTGCTGAGTTTTAAAAATTTTCCTGTAAGTCTGCAGGGCAGCTGCATTCCTGGAAAATGAGCTCTTGGACAGGCCTCTGAGGAATCTTTTGAAAAAAGGCAGCTTTGGCAACTTTCCAAAAGCCGTACAACAATTAGATTCAAGTTGTCCTGGTTTAGAATTACCTAATTTCCCTGTTTGGATCATTCTGTAGTTATTCTGAGTTCTTCTAAGTACTGTAGATGGATGTTGTGTCTGTTCCATTTCAGTTGTATAACATTCGTAAGCTGGCAAAATAACTCTTCCACTACTTTCCTCTCACCGCTGCCCTCCCCCGAATTCCCCTAGGTAGCATTACATAATATTTGCTATTTTCCTTGTAAAATGCATGTCCTGGGATGTCAAACTGCTGGTTTTTTACTGTTTTTACTGTTCTTGTTGCATTGTTTCTGATGTATGCTCAAATGGTAATAGCTTCCTTATAGTCAGAGTTGAAAACATAAACTCTTATTGCTTTGGGCTGCTCTTGCAGAAATGTAGTGCTTTCGGTGGGTTGCTGAGTGATGCCAGATCCTTGAGTGCACATCAGAGAACTCTCTTTGTCTCAGCAGCCAGCAAAATCAGATAGGCAGATATGTAAGAGGGTATCCCGAGTTGATTGAAAATACCATGGTAAAACATACCTAAGTAGGAGCTGAGAATGTGTGAAGTTGAGAAGTATCAGAAGCTTCATTAAAATAAATATTGAAGTGTGTGTGATCTCTTAGGTAAGTCCAGGTGTTGAAAGGTTCTGGTTATTCACTCCTTATTTGCTTATGAATAAACACGCATTGCAAATAGAGGATGAATGAGAGACTCTCAGGTGCGTTACTTTGACCTTTTGTACAGTTTACTGACCTCACATAGGAAGGAAGGAAGGCAGGCTTAATATAGGGATTTAAAAGTCATTTTGGTTGAATGAGACATAGAAACATAGAGAAAAAGGTCTCTTAACTGTTTTCTGAGTTATTTAGAGTTCAAGGGGTTGCTGAATGGTCACAAGATATGTGTCAGTGATAAGTACAAGGATTTGTTAGTAGGAATGCATGGTGCACCTCATTTTTGCCTTTGTGTTTTTCCAGTGATCTGCCAGGACAGTTAAATCCACTTCTGAAAATACAGTTATTCTGTGAAGATGTTTTGCAGTCAAGCCCTTTGTAATTTAAGAAATCTCATGCCCTGCTCTGCCAGTTTCACCTGAAATGTGGAAGGCACCAAACAGTTCTGATTACAGAGAAGATTCTCCTGTGCCTTGCAAAACTTGGAAGTGATGACTCTTGCCTTAAAATCAGCTAGATAAACATAATCAAAGAAATAAACAGAATCAAAGAAATAACATTATTGTTTTCCCTCTCCCCACTTCTTTTTTAAATTGTGGAGGAGAGAGCGGAACAGAGCAAAAGAAGAGAAACCAGTTCAAAGTCCCCAAGGGATGCTGTCTAGGAACAAATTTCCAAATTCTCAGCTAAGCATGTAGAACTGCTTCTGTTACTTGATGAATTTAGAGTTCAGCTTTTGATTTTTGCAGTGCTCAGGATATAGATACAGTTCCATCCCTCTTGCTCTTCTGACTTTGTCTTCCTAAGAGTGCCTTCCATAGAGAAATGATCCCAAGACTCAGGATATGGCTGTGATTTGCTTTACGTGTGACAGTAGATGTCTGTTCTGCATCTCAGGATCTGAGCTGTGTTTGGTTTGGGTTTGTGTTTTTTCCCTCTTTTCCAAATTGTTTCACCATGCTTATTTACTCTCTGTTTCAGTGGGGTGCCTGCTGTGGTTGACTTTGCTGCGATGCGTGATGCTGTGAAGAAACTTGGTGGGGACCCTGAAAAAATCAATCCTATCTGTCCTGCTGATCTAGTGATAGATCACTCCATCCAGGTTGATTTTAACAGGCAGTAAGAATACAAAATTACTCTTTACTTCTTAGTGTTAGTAAGTAAACTTGCTGACCATCAAGGTAGTTCCACTGGTGATATTCTTAGCATTTGTACTATAACATCTTAGACTTTAAGAAGTATTTAAGTTAGATTATTGTATTGGTTGCTGTGATTTAGGGGGGCGATCTTTTTTTTTTCTGTGGCATATCTCTTAGCAGTACAAGCCTGGACTAATGGAAACTAGAGCGTTAATACAAACAGGCTCAACCCAGACCTGTGATGATTGTAATTTTCCACAATAATACTGCATTATTATTTTTTGCTCAGAAATAGCTTTTTTTCCACATGTACTTTTTTGACCCCATGGGGCTTTTTGGAAAGGACAAACATGAATGTCTCCTTTCTTCCTCACTTCTCTAAGAACAGACCTGAGCTACTGTAGGCCCAACTCTGAGGAGCTGCTTGCTGCTTCAGTGCTTCCAAGCAGAAGAGCTTGAGCTACTGTTTGTCGTGTCTCCTGTATGCACAGGGAAGGAACAGAATGCTTTTCAGTCCTCTGCATGCTAAAAAGAGACAAACACTAACTAGCAGTCAGTAGACCCACAGTGAAATACAAGACCTCTGCCTGGAGGTCCTTCTCCACTTCAAGGTACATAAAAATGGACCTACTGAACTGATCTTCCAATCAGATCCTGCAGTTACGTGTTTTATGGTGGTTTCTTTCCATCTTTTTTGTCTGCAGTTACCTTCTTGGTAAAATACACGGTATTTATTGTCCTCCAGAGGAAGGAGTTTTGGAGCTGGACATTTAAGTAATAGCATTGCAAAGAAGAAAATTCCTAGGAGGTGGAAATTAAAGAACATAAGAAGCTTTTCTCAGTGCCAGTATTTAGAGATTTCTTTAAAATAAGCATGCTGAACTTCTGAGCAGAAATGTATTGCGAAGCCTGCTGCTCAGAAGAATGTTGTCAGTTTTCAAATATAGCTATTTTTCCTAATTTTTTTAACTGTAGGCTAGAAAAGATAGAAATTCTCACAGTTGCCGTTTCATAGTTGGCAGGGGAGAAAAAAGCCAAAACATTTTGACCTTTGTAACTGTCAAAAATCAACTGCTATTAACATTTTTTTCTAGAGGTGCTACTTCTTAATCTTAGCACTAAGGAGTTTAGAACCAGATGTAAAATGAGAAATAAACACCTGAAGACTGATCTCTGGGCTAATGTATGTTCTAGCACTAATGTATTAAACTAGAAACTTAACCTTTTTTATTTTTAATTTGCATTACTCTGTTTTTTTAAAATTTTTGTGAAACAGCATATTTCTTTGTGAACAAGATATGATTATGTCTTTACCATAGGACAAAATCAACTACTATGATTATTTTTCTATATTATTTTAATAAAATTCATTTTATGATATCAGTAGTGTCCAGGACTTAATATAGATAATTTTTTGCTAATCACTGTTTTTTGTCACAGCTTCATTTTATTTGTATTAGACTCATGTATATATGGAGAGAACATTGGCTAGCTCTATGCTTCAATTCTTTCAGACTCTACAGATGTAAGTTAGGCAGCTTTTCACTTTTTCAAGTGAAAAGTTCGTTAACTCTGTCTACTTTGGAGCACAGAGGCTTCAGGCTGCACCGTATCATAGTGATAACCTTTTTTGATGGAAGTTGCAGGGCAGTTGTGTTTGTTTCCTTTACTGCCTTGCTGATTAATTCTGATTTAGGTTTTGGAAAATTCCTATTTCTCTAGCATGTAGCATTGCTTTTCTAAGGCTATAAGTTTTAGGCCTGCCACACATGTAATATGCAGATAAGCACTCTCATTTGAAGCAGAGTTCAGGTATTAACTCTTAAGATTTCTTAAATTCTATTCATTGGTTGCCTGCAGTGTTGTTAAACAGATGTGACTGATCAACATTCAAATTCTTTTCTTTCAGTGCTTGGGTATATCTGATCAGAAATAAATTTCAGTTGGATACTTTTGATTCTGACAGCTGATTATTTTCTCTTGCAGATCAGACAGCTTGCAAAAAAATCAGGACCTGGAATTTGAAAGGAACAAAGAAAGATTTGAATTCTTAAAGGTACTGAAAAAAATAATCTTATTTGCATGGAAAAAAGTACAGTGAATGGAAGCTCTTCCAGTGTTCATGTGCATTGAAAATTTTTGACTCCTGTTCCTTTTGTTTCAGTGGGGCTCTCAGGCTTTTAAAAACTTGAGGATTATTCCACCAGGCTCTGGGATCATTCACCAAGTGAACTTGGAGTACTTGGCTAGAGTGGTGATGGATCAGGATGGCTACTACTATCCAGACAGTGTGGTGGGCACTGACTCACATACCACCATGATAGATGGCTTGGGAGTGCTTGGCTGGGGTATGTGCAGAAGTGTATTGTGAATATCTCTGGGCTGTGTTTTGGGCTCTGGTGAGTTGACTCTGGCTGTCAGGTTAGCCCTCACCCAATCACTCACTCACTCCTCCTGCTAGCAAGATGGGGGAAAAGAACTGGAAGGGCAAACGCAAGATAAAACTAACAGATGGAGACAAAGACAATTTAAGTGAAGAGAGGTGAGTGTAGGGAAAGGAAATGAAAGAAGTGATCCAAGGACAGTCAGTCACCACCTCCCATCAGCACACCAAAGCCCAGCTAGTCATATGTTATATGACTGTTTTAGCACTGCTTAGCAATAGCTAAAACTTTGGTGTGTTGTCAACACTGATATGGTCGTAAATCTAAAACACAGCACTATATGGGCAGCTATGAAGAAAAGTTACCTCTGTGCCACCCAGGCACAGTGGTACTAACCACAAATGCAAGTACCTGATAAGGTCTCTTACAGTTACCTATGACTTTTTGAGTAAGTTCCCTGTTCTCGTAACAGCCTCAGATGATTTCTCTACGTGTGTTGTTGGGTTTGGTTTTGGGTTTTTTTGTGTATTTTTTTCTATTCAGTATTTAAATCACAAGGAAGTAGATAAGGAAAATATTAAATAAAGGAAAGGAATTGAAGCATCATTGACCATCCAATTGTTTTGTAGTCACTTGGCTACTTTCAAAGTGTTGATATATCAGAAAAGTACTGCAAATACTAATCTCTTGGATTGAAGGTGCTGAAAATTGAATTTGAGAGAGTTAAATATGGCTGGA
Organism: Cephalopterus ornatus; assembly: GCA_013396775.1. NCBI lineage: Eukaryota > Metazoa > Chordata > Aves > Passeriformes > Cotingidae > Cephalopterus > Cephalopterus ornatus. The sequence goes on from VZRE01009949.1 coordinate 25,588, forward strand.
GAGGAAACTGTGAAAAATAGGACTGTGAAGTATGTTCTCATACCAGTACTCTACCGAAAACTTGTTACAGGAGTAAATATAAATAATTTATTTTTTCTTGTAGTGGTGAACTGCAGTGCTTGAGTTATTGAATAAATAAGTACCTATGGAATGAAAGTAATCATCCCACATGGTAGCAAAAACGTCGGTTGAGCTTTTATTTTCCTGTGATTTGGTGATAGGAGCTTATTGAAACAGCTATTGTACAAATACATGATGTTTTTCAAGAGCATTTGCTAGCATTTGTTCACAAATGTGCTTGTGAAGTTCTGAGTACCACATGATGTGATGGGGCTTTGTGTTTTTAATATCCCACCTATGGTACTGTAGCAATATTGGTTGATTGAGACTTACTATCAAGGGTGAAAGAGTTCCTGCTGGCTCAGAATACAAATGTAAACAAGTTCAGTTTATCTAAAGCATGACATCTTTGGGATTAGACACATCTCTTATGCTGTATTTGATTGCACCATACACATGGAGACGTAATTTAGATGATGTTGCAGCACCAATAGCTGCTTGGAAGAGTGTGACTCTCCACCTCATTTTTCTCCAGAATTTGAAAAGTATGGCTGGGCATAGTCTATACCATATGAGCTTGAAGTGCTTGCTCTTGGATCCAACATTTCTTCCTAGTGGCTGGTAATACTCAACTTGCTTCATGCTTGCCTGTGGTAGCCTGTCAGTCATGTTACTAACTTGACTGTTTAAAAAAAGATTCTATAGCTAGTGAAAGGAGTCACATGATTGGATCTGTCACAGAATTATCTTTTATATTAACGTAAGTATATTATTTTGAATAAAATAAATCAGAAATTATTTTTCAGAACCATTCTTAGATTAAGTGGGAAAAAGGATTGGAGTAGTGGTTTGACATATATAAGCGACTATTACAGGCAGTTTGTTCTAGCTCAGTATTAATTAAGCTAAACAAAAGGTAGAAGGAGATTTGAGAGTCGAAGATAAACAGAAGAGGGACTTTCTACGGGCAAAAAGTTACGTATCTGCTTAATGCTAAATTGCTAGTAAACATCATGGGCTTATTAGATTGCATATGACTATGACATCTTGCTTACATTAGCAAAACTAAATAGTAGCTTGAATTACATTCCTCTAATAGTGAAGGTGTGCTTACACAAAGGTTCCCACCTGCACATGCCCAAACCCTGTTGAAACTTAATAGACATAAGGGAAGACTTGTCTTAACAAGTAGCTTTTCTGTTAGTATTCTTCAGTAATCTTCCTTTCCTTAAAAATAACTTTTGAGTTTTTGTTTGGTGACCAACAGTCATGGTCTGCATACATTTCACTCACAGCGCATCATGTTCAATGCCATGTAAGTGGTTCTTGGTTTGTACATTGCACGCTTAAGACATTAAATAAAACTTTTACAACTGCTATTATAAAAGCCAAGATTTACATAATATCCTATCTAATGACTTAGGAATAAGGATGAAAGTATGAAACAGAAAGAAATTAAAAACACCAACCTTGCAGAAACTGGAGCAAGATGAGGGCTGATGCTTAGCAGAAGACTAAGGCTGTTTGCTTTTTCTCCTCTTTTCACCTTAAATAGAATACTCATCAAGCAACTGACTTCATGTGTTTATCTTTGACATGTTACTATCTTTCTGAATAGTTGCCTTGTATACTCCTGTTACATACAGGTGTGGGTGGCATTGAAGCAGAAGCAGTGATGCTGGGGCAGCCGATCAGCATGGTGCTTCCTGAGGTGGTTGGCTATAAGCTGGTAGGAAACCCTCAGCCACTGGTAACATCCACTGACATTGTGCTCACCATTACCAAGGTAAATTACCAAGTTTTGATGTTTTTCTATTACTATTAACATAGCTCTATTAAGAGCTATGCATGGTCTCTGTAGGACAGAACCACTGTACTGCAGGCTTAAGAACCCTGTGTGTGCTTCCATGTAGTAATTTTGGACTTTTTAAAAGCTCTATCACTCTGTGTGGGTTGGAATCAGCTGTGCAAGGACAATTTGCTAGGCAAATCTGTTTTCCAGAAGCCCAACAAAATACATTTTGGGATATTTTGGAATTCAGTAATGTTTTTGAACAACAGTGCTTTCTCCTCTGCCTCAAAAGAAACACCTTGACTTGTTTTTGAAGTCCCCACTTAAAATAAGGCGGTGTAAACCTCCCACAACACAGACAGTAAGCACTGCAGTCTTTGATGTGCAGGTGTTTGACTCGTCATATGTTTGTAATATGTTTATTCAGTCTCTGCATTGTTACTGAATTAAGAGTATTACTGGGTCTGCAATTGATATTGGAGGTTAGAAATCTGACTACAAGTCACAAATTTGAACACAAGTTCATCATGGGATGCTGTCTCTAGAGAGACCTCCAAATGGGGAAAGCCAGCATTTTTTTATGATTTCATCCAGATATGTGTGTGTTCAATTCAATTCATGTACAGTTGGTTCTCCCTGTTTCCTCATCTTCCTGGGTTTCCTGGCTGAACGTTCCCCACACAGTTCTCCTCTTCTTAAAAACATCATGTTGACAAAAATACAGTTGTTGTAAGATAGAGTCTGGTTTAAATGAGAGGATGAGAAAGTTTTAGAAGAAATACATCCTTATGTTGTACCTTATTGTTGAAACTTTACATCTGTGTGTCTTCATCTCCATGATTTAGTTTACCAAAAGCTTCCTGGTTTCAAATGGCTATAGAAATCTTCATAAGAGGCTTCTCTGAAGTTGAAAGCTGGATTTCATAACAGACATGCTCAGCTTGTTTGACGCATAACAATGACACAGGCACTGTATTTTTATAACAGCACCTTCGCCAAGTTGGAGTCGTGGGTAAATTCGTGGAGTTTTTTGGCCCTGGTGTAGCCCAGCTGTCAATTGCTGACCGAGCCACCATTGCCAACATGTGTCCAGAGTATGGAGCAACAGCTGCCTATTTTCCAGTGGATGATATTAGCATTGGGTACCTGATACAAACTGGTGAGTGTGAGAAGAGACCACAAGTTCAAGGTGTATTTGAAAGCAGGCCTCTAGGTCTATATGGTGTAGGTCAGCAGTGGGATTGAATCAGGTGGAACCTTCTGAGCTTCAGTTCATTTTTTATTGATACGTCCTTATTGAGGTTGTGTCTTGCTCCATGTTTAGGAAGAGCTAAGCATTAGACTTTTTGGCAGCTAAATGCCTGCTTAGCCCTGCCTGAACCTGGCTTGTCCAGATGACAGAAGCAGGAACCTAAGATTTTGTTCTGCGAAAGTCACTAAGTGTTCTCAATTGCTTTGTTTTCAGTGAATCTCTAAAATTTTTCTTGAACGAGTCTATGTACAGCGTGAACAGTGAAATAGCCTGTTACGCATTTTTTCTTGTTGTGTCAGATGGTAGTTCCTCTGTTTTGTTTGCTTTTTTTTTTTGCTGTATCTGGCTTTCATCTTAGGCCGTGACAAAGAGAAGGTTATATGCACAAAAAAGTATCTTGAGGCTGTGGGAATGCTAAGAGATTTCAAGAACTCCTCTCAGGATCCGGACTTCACACAGGTTAGAAACTACTCTGCCTTATGACTCCTTGCTTTATGTCCTGTCCTATTTCATTGTGACAATTGTATGTTTTTCACAGAAACTAAGAAATAGTCAAGGGACTCCTTATCCCTTGGTTTGGTCCACAGAGCTGTCTTAAGGCCTGCTGGAATCAGCTGGCTCCTCTGCTGTGAAAACTTGGGCATAGGTATAGAATGGCTCTCAACTGACCTTAGGCTGGTGCAGATTCTGCGGCTTGTTCCGAGTAGTTTTGAGAAGTCCTGTGCAGACTCAAGTGTAGCTATGAAAATAATGTGGATGTTATCTGTGTAAGCCTTTTTGCAGTTTTACCCTTGTTCTGTTCAGCAAGTTACTTTACTTTGTGAATCAGGACACTCAGTGTGGAGTAACCACAGACCATGAAAGTCATTTTCTATGCAAGAAAATCAAAATCTTACCCTATGTCCAGGAAACTCAAGAATATTCCTGGTTTTCTCTACAGTAAAATCTTATCTTATACCTTGTATTTAGGTTTGCATGATTATTCAAAAGCTTTAGTAGATATGGAAAGGTGCAGCACACTATTAAAGCAAGGTTGGAACATGGGTGAGGAATAGATGAATAGTCTGCTTTCGTTTGTGTCAGTACCAGGATTTCTTTATATTATTGTTTTTCCTGCTGCTAGCTTATAAAAGGATGAATTAAAAAATTAATTTTTATTGCTTAGATGCTTTGGTCACATTGGGTTTTTCAGTAACTGTAGTACTTTTGATAGCCATACCTGTGAGCTGGCAGTGTCTAAAAGTAGAACTGTTCTTTCTCTTCTGATCTTTCCCTTCTTGTGTGTCTTTGATAATTTCTGCAAATAGACTTAGACATGTGCAGACTTAGCATCAGTTCAACAGCAGAGGTAAGAATACTTGTGGCTTAACTGGCTTCAACTTATCATGCAGTGCTGAACCACTCTCTGTTGGTCTTATTTGAATAGGTTGTGGAGTTGGATCTCCATACTGTTGTGCCTTGCTGCAGCGGACCAAAAAGACCTCAGGACAAAGTTGCTGTGTCAGATATGAAGAAGGACTTTGAGACTTGCCTGGGAGCTAAGGTAGGGACTGGGGACATTTGAGCGTACAAACTAATGCATGCTTCTATAAAAGCTGTCTGGTGTTCAGGAACTGTGTTCTGGGGTTAACTTGTACATTATTTGTTTGCCTATTGAAAAGTTGGAAAATGAGGATGTTTGAATGCAGTTTCAAAGACAGCAGCAGAAATGGGTAGTTTAAAATTGGGGTTTTGCTTCTCTTGCATGACAGTGTTCGTGTCCAATTGAAGTACTAGTTCTTTCTGACCTTATGTCTAACATGGTTGAGACATACACTAGAGATTTCTGAACTAGCTGTGATGAGGGGTTGTTAATAGCGGAGACAAAGTACCTACTGCACTGAGCTCTGAACTAACTACCCAGCTTTCCATGCAGGTTATGCCCTGAGATCTACAACATAGTTTTGCACCAAGTATTGAATCTATTCAGCAGATCAAAACTGCATGTGTCCCTGTGACTCTTTGATGTTGGTAATAAAGATAGAAAATTATGTCTTCACTCTGCATCATCCAATCAAAAGTGGTTATTGGAAGAAGAGCAAGATTTATTTTTAAATTAATATTGCCAGACACTTTTCTAAATCAGTTTGAATCCTTACCTGGTACATTAACCATCCTTCTTGAAGGCAGTACAGGACTCTAGTGATTTAATTCAAGAAACCTAAACTACAGCAATTCCCAATAGTTCTTGTTTTCTTACATTTTCCAAATTCCATTAAATGACCTTATGTTTTCAGATCTGTAAATGCATTTCTCATGGCATGAACAGTGCCTTCTTGCTCTTTTTTTCCCGACTGCTAGCCTTTTGCATCTCAAATCAGATCCTGGCATAAGTTTGAGCTGTTGGCTTAAAATTCTTATGTGTTATGGCTAAAATCTCGGGACTGGCTTGTGTATTAAGACTATGTGGGATCAGAAATCTGGAACATACAGGAGCAAGAAGCACCTGAGCAATCTGAAGAAGGATATATTCATGCAAGAAAAAAACACAAATTTTGCTTCAAAGGTTGCATCCTTTACGAGTAAGCAGAGAGTAGGATAAACTTCAGAAAACATTGTTTTTGCCCACCACTTTGGTGACTGGAGACACAAGTCTTCCCTACCAGACCTAAAAGCGCAAGCATGGGTGTAACTGACAGATGCTTCTCATTGGTGAAAAAAAACAGCTCATACTAATATTTAGTTGAAATATTTATTAATTCCTTTTGATTATTTTTTCCTCCTGCAGCAAGGATTCAAGGGATTTCAAATTGCCCCAGACCGACACAACAGCATAGTCAAATTTAATTTTGAGGGCTGTGACTTCGAGCTTTCTCATGGTTCAGTAGTGATTGCTGCCATTACAAGCTGTACAAACACCAGTAACCCCTCAGTTATGCTGGGTGCAGGTAAGTTCATTTGCCTAATGTGCAGTAGGTTCTCTATGGCTCTGGCTGTGTGCTCTGTGGCTAAAGACAATGACGATGCTGATGTAATTCTACATTCTATTACAAAATCAGTGCTGGTTTTGTCATTTGGAGTTCTAAAAGTGACTTTAGTTTCTAAGGGTAGCAGAAGGACTTATGGAAATGGCAACTAGAAATGTAGGTTGATGAAAATGTGTTTTTCCTGTAGTGTCTTCTATATAGGGCAAGATGGAATTTAATTAACCAACACTTCTAACACTTTTTTAAATGCACAGAAGCTGTTATATAGGGCTGAGAGAGGCTGTTGAAGGTCAAAGCTGCAAGAAGAGGGACAGTGAAGAACGGTCTATGGGTTTAAGTCTGAGGGTGCTGTGATCTGTCAGCAGAGTACAAAACACACACTTAGCTAGAGGTTGCCCAATATAGTTGTTGCAACAAGAGTCTGAGGGCAGGTTACGCATGAGTAGAGGAGGAAGATTATGTTCTCAGGGATGGCCATCTTTCAGACCCTTTTCATTTACACCTTAACTGCATCCACAAAGTGGTTGAAGGTGGACTTTGTATGGCCCACTACAGAACAGTTAGTCTGACTTGGCTGTATTAAATTTGTGATCAGGAGGTTTCTCATTTTTGACCTGGCTAGTCTGTGCAGAAAATCTCTCATTCCTAATGTGTGCTTCTGCCCCATCCCCTTACTTCTAAGTGGGTGCATGCTTCAATTGTGCCACCTGTTTAGGATGGTTTCTTCACGTATTTGGCTCCCAGGTTAATGGCATGCATTTTTAACCCTCTCTGAGACAGCAGACATGCTGATCTTTCAGTCAGCTTGGCTTAATAGCTCTGTGGGTTTAAAGTATAGAATGCTCTGCAGATACATGGAAAGTTGGTACTTTGAGTGCATTCACTACTACTAAATGCACAGCAGCCTGAAGAATGTAGTCCCCATGATCTTGCACTCAGATTTAGTGGATACTCCTTCTTTTGCTGCCTTTCTGTAAAGCAGCACTTAATTTTTGATATTGGCTAGGAAGGAAAAAGTAATTCTGTCAGTCTCTGGCAGCTGTTTGTAAACTACAATGTTGAGAACCTCGAAGATAGCCACAAGAAACATTATAATTTAGGTTTCAAAGTGAAGTTTGAAAGGAAAGCAGATAAAACATACAGTGTTCCCACAATAAGTAACCAAGCTAAAAAAATCCAAGATACGAGTATGTGTTTCAAACTACCGCTGTATGTCCTGTGCACTAAGCAGGGGCTGTGTGTCTGTGGGGATAATGGTGTACGCTCTAGGAGCCTTGACAGCCTAATCTGACTTTACAATGTGTTGGATTAAGGTTGCTCAAAGCAATTTAAGGTCTGGCATTTCCTTGCCAATTTTGAGAGTTTGACTTTGCCTTCTTTTCAGACCTAGTATGAGCAAGAAGACAGAAGCCAACACTTTCAGACAGAATGTCAGTCTTTCAGGTTCTGTGATGATCACTTGTTCATGGTCACATTTTCAAAAATATCCAAGGGCTCCAGTTTCTACAATTTCCTTTGGTAACTAGGGAGCCTCAGCAATTTCAGGAATAGCACTGCTTCTTTAAATTCACGTGTGTAGGCCATTTCACACAACACTTAAAATTGGAGGTCTTCAGGTCATGTCTAACAGAGCTGCCAAACACCTGGCAAAGACAAAACAATATGATGACATCTTCCTGCTGGAGATCATGTTGGATCAAAGCAGAGCTGATGTATACTTTATCTAAATGGATGTAATGTGTGTGAAAGAGAATGCAGCATGGGAATTTGAAGTTTTGCATAATTTGCATATCTGCTGCTTTTGTGTTCATCCTGGAAAAGGGCTGGAGTGGACTAGTTTTCTGAACATTCGTCAATTGACAATTTGTTTCAAAGGAAGGAATTTAGGATGAATGTGTTTCTAGTAACATGCTCCGCTAAAACACCTCTATGTGTGTTACAAATCAAGGAATGGTAAATCAGCACTCGTGCAACAAGCTGTAGAATGTGAGATAGCTAGTTTGTGTGAAGGGCCAGAGTTGGTGCTCTCATAGCCTTCTGCTTCTGAGAGCAGCAAGTCTTATGTTGGCAGTTATTTCAGCATTGGGTTACTAAACCATGGTAAGTGGGAACTTAATAATTCTTCATTGCATTTTTTGTGAAACACTTGTCTTACAAAGAACATTCTGAGTTCTGAATGTCTACGTGCTGTCCTAGTGTGAGTGCATCTTGTTTAATGCAACTTCCAGCAACTGAGTGGAAGAGAAATTGCAGTCTGGATCTACAGTTCAACAGAGCTCCTGAGCTCTAGCTGGTTATTAGGAGTTTAGTATTATTGGCTTCCTGTACCATTTCATTGCTGGAAATGCTGCCTTTTCTGTTCCCAGTCATTTAATGGTACTTGTCTTAACCTGTATCTACTCATTCACCAAACTGTCTCACTTTCAGGGAAAACTGCAACTATCCTTTGCGTTTTTCAGGATTGCTTGCGAAGAAAGCTGTTGAAGCTGGTTTGACAGTGAAGCCGTACATTAAAACTAGCCTGTCCCCAGGAAGTGGGGTTGTCACTTACTATCTGCGGGAGAGTGGAGTTATGAGTTACCTTTCCCAGCTAGGGTAGGAGTGCTTTTCTTGCTGTTGTCCTATGGCTGCTTAACTAAAAGCATTGCGAACAAGTAATGTAATAAAATAACTATTGCTCTGTGCAGCTTAAAAGATGTTGCAGGTACCTTACAGTGTGATCCTGCCTGAGTTAATCCATTGCTGTTGTGTTGGCTGGCTTTGTACCAATGATGAAGAAGGCCTGCTGTAACTTCTTGAAGACTTAGGTTCTTAAGCAGGAAAATGAGTTATTTTCAAAGCTAATTGTTTTGAAATAGTATAAATTACACTATATTGTTTTTCCTCTTTTTCCATTCTTCATGCATGGACAGTCACTGCAGTGATTAAAGTAGAGGATATCCTCAAAAATGCTGTTTTCAGCAGCAATTAATTTGTTAAAGCAGTACATCTTCTGAAAGTAACCATAACCACCTGCTAAAGGGTTAATAGTCTTGCTCCAAAATATCTTTTTGTTCACTGATGATTTTTGTGCTCTTTCTAGGTTTGATGTGGTGGGTTATGGCTGTATGACATGTATTGGCAATAGTGGCCCCCTACCGGAGTCTGTTGTTGAAGCCATTACACAGGTATGCATTTTTTTCCTCTACAGCTTATCTAGGTAAGCTGCTCTCTGCTCTGTGTTCTGAGCTGTGTTACGCTGTGCAGTGGCTCCTCTCAACTCTGTGTGAAGTCTATATTCTCTTTTCTGTGGGAAATGTTTTGGGACTGTGAGGAAGGAGACAGATCTATAACTGTCCAGACATTGCTGTTGCAGTGCAATGAGGCTCTGCAGACCTGCTGGGTGTGTGTGGGTTCTGCAAGCATCTCAGATATCTTTCTCTCACACTCTTTCTTACAGGGTGACCTCGTTGCAGTGGGGGTGTTGTCTGGCAACAGGAATTTCGAAGGGCGTGTCCATCCCAACACCCGTGCTAACTACCTGGCCTCCCCACCACTGGTTATAGCCTATGCAATTGCAGGGACCATCCGGATTGACTTTGAGACAGAGCCTTTAGGTAAGACAGTGTCAGGATGCTTCTTTTGACAGCTTATGAGCTAAAGTTTGGAATTAAGCTCTTCAGAAACATTTGTCATAGTGAAGTGCTTCAAAGTACTAAGTATCTCTGGGGGACAACACGTGCAGTTGTTAAGAAGCAGAGCAACAAGGAGTCTGTAGGAGGGAAAAAGCAGGAAGCCAAGCCTGAGCCGTATTCTAATTCCACTGGGGCATGTTTTTGGTTATATATGGGTGATAGCAACCTGACTTAGCTTTCATAAGCTTTTATAAGCAACCTGATTTAGTAGACTTTACTTGAGCAGAAAGTTCAGCTAGACAACCTTCAAAGATCCTTTCCTACAAAAATTCTGTAAATTATTCTGGAACACCATTGGAAGTCACAGAATAAGGCTTATGCACAGGCATTATCAAGTTTATGACACACTTTTCTGTCAAACCCCTGTAGGTAAAATAAAGTGTGTCTCGTGAGTGTTAAAAGCAACACATAGCTAGAGGACACAATGATGAACTTTTCTTTCTTCTTAATGGAAAATTTATGGAACAAACATGACAATACCATTTTCTACAGGAATAAATGCTTTGGGGAAGAAGATTTTCCTGAAAGATATCTGGCCAACAAGAAATGAAATTCAGGCTGTTGAGCGTCAGTTTGTTATTCCTGGGATGTTCAAGGAGGTCTACCAAAAAATAGAGGTGAATTAATCCTCTGGGCAGTAATTTGATTGATGTACTGTGCTATTCCAAAGTGTTAAATAAGACCATCTTGATAATGAAATGAACCTTTTTCTTCCACTGCTGTTGCTTCTTTTCTAGCAAATATTCAAATGAGGTTTTTTTTTTAAAAATGTCTTCTGACTAATTAATTCTCATAGACAGTCATGTTCTGAGAATTGCTCCTTATGATTTTTTTACTATAAGATGTAGATGATGTGTTTTAAACAGTCATCCTCCCAGGCTGTTATTAGAAAGTGAGATATTCCAGCTTCACAGATGTTCGATTTTTTTCAGCATTGACTAATAGCATGCACACCAGCAAAAAACGTTGTACTTGGTAATGTCTTCCTTCAAGTCTTCTTTGAGTGTTAAAACAAAATATTAAAAAAAATTCTTAAGGTTTATACGTTAGGGAAGCTTCTTAAGATTACTGATAAATACACTAAAGAATTATAAAGTGTTATCTGTGTACATAGTACAGTTTATTGTCAGAAAACAGGATGAACATCTTTTCTAATGAAGTGAGGGTTTTCCTAACTCTTTTAATAGATAGATAGATATCTTTTAATAGATAGAATCATTAAAAAAATCCCAAACATAGTGTATATTGTTATATGCATTTTCCATAGTGCTTGAAGAAATAGACGAGGCTTTTGCTGAAGTCGAATTTGTAATTTTACCTGGATTCTGAAGTAATTATATTGTTTCTGAAAACTTAGAAGTCAATGGGGGGGATTTTGTTTTTCAGACAGTAAACAAATCTTGGAATGCCTTAGATGCTCCTTCAGATAAACTGTATACTTGGAATCCCAAGTCTACCTATATCAAGTCTCCTCCTTTCTTTGATGGTCTGGTACGTACATGTTTTCCCTTTGAATCAAGCCAAAGTGTGTAGTGACCTTGACTAGTTTTAAAGGTGAAGCAAAGACAAGGGGTCTGAGAGCATCCATCCTAGCTTATTGAGGCTTTGGTTCTTAGATGTTAGAATTGCAATATTGTGTTCATTTTAATACAAAGGCATAAATGAATCTGAAAATTGTAAGGATTGCCTGTCAGTTCAGGGCTTTTGAAAAGTCCCCTTTTAAGTTGAAATACTTTCAAATGGTCACAGAGCAAGTGAAGAACAAGAATGGGAAACAAAACGCACAGTTCTGCCTGTTTGCATTTTGCACCAAATGGTTCAGATTGCTATTTCGGTATTAAAAAGAAAATGTAGATTTTAATGCATGCAAATGCTTAGGAACCCTGGATTTTCATGCATGTATCACAGGAAGCCTCAGCTAGTTTTCTTGTGTCATCTGTTTTCTTCATATATGAATCTGCTGATAGACAGCCAGGGCATCATATTTTGTTCAAGAACATGAACATTTTTAATAGGGTTGTTTTTTTTCTTTCTCCTAACTTGTATAAGAAGGGAGACTTTATTTTGCAGTTTACACTTTTTAAGAAAGGTAAAGTAATTATTTTTCATATAATAATTATTTTGTTTGTATTTATGATGGCTTAGACTTTGGCTCTTCAGACCCCGAAAACAATAGAAGGTGCTTATGTCCTGTTGAGTTTTGGGGATTCTGTGACAACTGACCACATATCTCCAGCTGGGAACATAGCCAGGAATAGTCCTGCAGCCCGTTATTTGACCAGTAGAGGGTAAGCACTACTTCTTGTTCTTGTTACGAATTGGGAAGAGGAAGCAAACCACAGCTACTGTACTATGTTACAGGCACACATACCTTCTGTCTGTTCACATGCCCTTGTATACCTTGACAGCTGCCCAGAGAACACATAAATTAAGAAAGAAAAACATTTCTCTTTCTGCAACTTCAGCAGTTCTCACCAGGTGTAAGAACTTTGAATAGAGTGTGTCAATCTGTTAGCACTGTAGAGCTGATGACATTTTTATGGAGAAAGGAGAAGAAGATACTTTCATGCTGATTTTTGCAGTACATCTATTCATAAATAAGGGAATCGGGATTTGTCTCCCTATCAAAGCAAAAGGACCATGGTCCTTAGTGCCAGAAATTGTTTTTATATCCATTTCTAGCATGTGCAACTATCTCATAGATCAAGGCTCTTAGGAGCTACAGAACATCCTGGAGTTTACATTTCAGTTCAGTGGCTAAAACTGGCAGATCTGTTGTGGCTGGAGTCCAAACTCCTGTAAAATGTTGGTCTTTTCCTATCACCAGTCTGTCCATTTAGTACTTGGGGTTTGACTTAAGGCAAGATTAGGACTTAACAAGTTTACCTGTCCAGTCTTAACAGATAATATAGTGCTTTTATTCTGTGTTTTAGCACTTCTTATGACCTTAGTGGTGTTTTGAGGAACAGCACTGGCATAAAAAAACCAACCCACCAGACCTAAGAATTTTGGAGAGAAAATGGATTAAAACAGTGTAATATACTGAAAACTAACTGCTCTGGGCTCTTCGACCCCCTGCTATCAGTCACTTCGAAATCCGAATAGTCCTGCACACATTACAAAACAGATGTTCTATGTCATAGCTGCTCTTTTGATGTAGCCCAGTGCAAACAGCCTAATTTTCTGTCACATTCTGTCACATGCTTTGTTTTCTGGTTAGGCTGCAGTGTCCCATCATTATCATGTCTCTGTTTTCAAATGAACTTTTTCTTCTTTAGTTCTAACTTTCAGCAGGGGTCCTTGCTTCCTTTTAGGTATTTAGCACAGTGCTCTGTGTTTGTTCTAGATGCTATAGTAATGTAAACAACAAGGAGAATTTTCAGTAGCCAGCTATTAAGAAAAGAATTGTGTTGCATCTTCTGACTTAATATGAATTATATCCTTGCATCACTACTAGATCCTGTTCTCTAGGGCAAGGATTGAGAATATTATGAAAGCTCCTTTTTATGACCAAACTGTAGTGGTTTTTTAATTATTTTTCCTTTCCTTCAAAACATCTCAAACGTAGAAGTATTATCTAATGGCTGAGCTGGGAACTTTGTACATACCTGCTTCAGAAACACCAGTTCATTACTTCCTTTTTTTGAAGCACAGAGAGCTTTAGTCTAAAAACAACACGGTTTCCGTTCTTTTCCTTTAATAGCCTGACTCCTCGAGAGTTCAATTCTTATGGCTCCCGCAGAGGGAATGATGCTGTCATGGCCAGAGGGACATTTGCAAACATTCGCTTGGTCAACAAATTTATTGATAAACAAGGACCTCAGACTATCCATTTCCCTTCTGGGGAAATTGTAAGTACACATGCTGCTCTAAACTGGGGCTCATTGACAATAGAGTGTTACTGCTGGCTTTTCTTCTTACAGCTTAGGTCTTTTACTCCAGTGCTTTTCACTAAAGCTAATTGAGGGGACAGGAGCCGTATTGACCTTGGGAAGCAGGTCACACATACCTATGTAATACAGTGCTTTGAGGCATGTCAGTGGCAGGTGTGACCACTGTAGAAGCAGCAGGGGAAGGTGCAGGTTTGCGTTGGGAGTGAGATCAGACTAGAAGCCACAAAGTGCCATATAGTTAATGTCCTTAAAGTGCTACTTGTTGGAAGGTGTGGGCTTCAACTGTTTATGTGGGGACACTTTTCTCCTCTTTTCTCTGTGCTTCCGCCCTCAAAAAGTTTAAAAGTATTTACCACTTTTATTCCAGCTGGACGTGTTTGATGCTGCAGAAAGATACAAGCAGGCTGGTCATCCTCTGATTGTGCTGGCTGGGAAGGAATATGGTGCAGGAAGTTCCAGAGATTGGGCAGCTAAAGGACCTTTCCTCTTGGTGAGTGGCTACAGTAAACTAGAAGAACGACAGTACTTGAAAGTGCATTAATTTGTCAGGAAGACTGGTTTATGACCAACAACTTGTGTAGCTCATTCTCACTTGAGGTAGCAAGACCTATTTTGAAATCTCATCTGCCTCCAAGAGCCACAGCAGAGTTGCAAAAGCTATTTAAGTATTAATAGGTCTTATTCAGACTGGAAGGCTTGACAGATCTTCAGCTAGAAATCCACAAGCCCACAGTAGAAAGGCCAGCTTCTTTACTTCCCATAACCCCATAAACCACAGGTCTGCTTTCAGCTACCTCCTTAAGCTCACTTAGCAGAGAAGCTAAGAAATGTAGCATGGCTTCACCAGGAGAGCCTAATAGAGATCCACGTACATTGAAATATCTCTTTCTTTCTTTGTCTTCCAGTCCTATACTGTTTACCAGCCCAAACTCTGATTCAGACTTTCTTGGTATGGAATTTGTGTGTATTTTTAGAAAAAGTTTTATGAGAGTTGGTGTTTAAGTTCACTTAAGTTTTTGGAGTTTTTTTCTGGTGATGCTTTTTTGTATTAACTATTAACATGTAAAATTTTAGAAATTACTGTAACTGCACCCTGGAGCTGGTAGTGTAGGAGGACAACACTGAGTTAGGAAGAGTTATGAAAATAAGTACTGGTGCTCTATGTAAGATATGTTAAAGTAGTATGCAGAATTCCTGAGAAAGCATGTACACCTTTTTTTGATAGTCAGGCTTCTTCTAAAGATGTTTGAAAATTAACATATAATCAAGTCATCTGGACCATTTGCTGTCAGACAGACCTGCTGACCCTACTGGTAGCTGGTAAATAAAATGGAGGGGACCACAAAAGAGCCAATTTTCTTCTTATGAATACAGAAAGGGTGTCCTGAACCATGAAGTTGTCCTGAACAACTAAACCTGTTGTGTGTTTCCCAGGGTGTCAAAGCTGTGCTTGCTGAAAGCTATGAGAGAATTCATCGAAGCAATCTAGTAGGGATGGGAGTGATTCCTCTGCAGTATTTACCTGGAGAGGATGCAGGGACTTTGGGACTCACTGGACGGGAGCGTTACACGATTATCATTCCTGAAAAACTAAAACCGCACATGAACGTCCAGATCAAGGTATGAGACACCTAAGAGCTGAATTTTCTGAATCACTGGAATTTCACCCAAAATTAATGGTCTCTTCAAAAAATATGCTGTCATATGGCAGTCAGCTTCTATCACTTGGAGAAAGGGAGAATTGAGATGGTGGAGAGGAGGAAAAAAGTAATTCTAATAGGGGTTAAACTGAAAGAGGGTAGAATTAGACTAGATATATGAATACTTATATATAAGGCACTGAAACCACTGCCCAGAGAAGTTGTGGATTCCTTCTCCCTGGAAGGGTTCAAGATAGGGTTGGATGAGGCTTTTAGTGACCTTGTCTAGTGGAAGGTTCCTGGCCCATGGCAGGGGGGGTTATAGGTCATCCTTAAGCCAAACCATTCTATGATTTTATGATTTGCTATGATGGGGTATAAAAGCAGGATGCTGAAACAGTTTTATTTAACACAAAGCCATCCTGTGTTTTGGACCAGTCTCTCAAAACCCACTATAAATTCTTCTGTCTCAGTTATAAATGAGGCAGCAAATGCAATGAGACTCCATACCATGTTTATTATGGTTTGTTCTATGCCACTTTCCTCTTCAGCAGCTACCTGTAATCTAGTGTGAAAAGAAATACTGGTGCCTGTTCACTTTAGCTTTCTATAACAATTTTTTAAGATGGCAAAACTAGCCTAGTGGTCCTTATTTTACTATGATGTCAAATAACATGTGGAAGGTTCTGCTGCTTGAATGACTTTCTTTAACCCCAACAGCTGGATACTGGGAAAACCTTTCAGGCCATCATGAGATTTGACACTGATGTGGAGCTTGCTTACTTCCACAACGGCGGCATTCTGAACTACATGATCCGTAAAATGGCATCCTAATTAAAAAAGATTAAGCAAAAAGGTCCAGATACAAGCCTGCTTCCTGTGAGCACAATAAACCTGTAGTAATCTTGCATTTGAAAGTGTAAACCATAAAGTGAACAGTTTTTTTTCTTGGATTGTATTAGACGGCTTGTTTACCAATTATGAATTTTTCTGTGTATCGGGAAATTGGACAGGCCCATATAAAGTAAACAGCATTTATTATTTGTTTCATATGGCGGTTGGCTTGACTTACCTTAGAATACAGTGCAAAAGTCATTAAGATACTGCTGGCATCTGTAGAACTATTGAAGATCTTGTGCTGATTTCATATATTTGGTCCATTTAGTTTGACTCTGAAGTTAGGTTTTATGCTTGTATCAGTGATCTGAAAATTAACTGACAGTATGAAACATTTTTTTTCCTTCCTGATTACCTGATACTGTCTTGCTTTCTTATTCAGTCATTAGAATCTGAATCAAATAATGAAATTATTTAGCTGTTTATTAATTTTAAAAATGTGAACTCTGTTTAAAATCCAAGCCTTTGTGGAAAGGTGGACTTATTGGGGATATTTCTAATGGATAAAATTAAATTTATTTTTAAGAAATTTGTTTCTATCATTTTATCCTTAGTCTCTGTAGAACAGAGTCATATAAGTCTCGACTTCTCATGTTTCGTTTTTGTTTCATTAGAGAGTCTGCATGAGACAGGATGAATACAAGTGCTATCAGATACTGCTAGTCTTCTGTAACCCAACAGAAAACTGGTGTGATGTACTTTCCTCTGTTTTGTGCCCTCAAGAAGACAATCTCCATAATTTCAAGATCCTCGTCAGCAATTTTTATGACAGTTAGCAACCAGTAATTACACCAGTGCATTCATTGAAGTCAGTGCCTGCCCATTCAACAATACTACATGAATCTTTTTACAGTGGTAACAAATATCCTGATACTTGGAGATAGACAAGGTTATAGTACTAATTCTTGACTGTATTTGGAGCAACTGCCATAGCAAGTAATATGGTGGAGAAATTCTTTCAAAGTAATATCCTCATGTATTTTTAGTGCAGTCAGCTCCAGCTATTTCTGTATAAAAAATAACCGTTTAAATAGTTCTGAAAGAATTCCACAGACCAAAGGAGGAGATAGAGATTGCACTGTACCTGCTTGATTACGACAGACCTCCACTAAGAGGGTGCAGGGTCTTGAGCATCTCCCCTGAGGACCAGCTGAGAGAGCCAGGACTGTAGAGTCCAGTGAAGAGAAGGTGCAGGGACATCTCCACCATGTACTGAAGGGAAGGCTTGTTATATCAGTTTGATTTCTTATTAATGTGTTACCCTGTCAACCTTAATTACTTACTTAGGCTGAGTTGCAAAGTTGTTTTAGTCTGAAATTCTTGTTTTCAAAGAATAGAAAAATACCAAAACTTCTCAAACTCTGTAACTTCCCAGTAGTTACTACTCTAAGCTGTGAAATTTAGTACTGATTATCTTTTTATGCCAAAAATCCCAAAGTAGATGGTCCTTTCACAGAGGAAACTGATACTTAAGGACTGTGATTTTCCAATTACTTTTAATTAGGAAGTGCTAAAAGAGCCTTTTTCAAAAACCTATTATTCCTAGTATTTTTGGAGGGGAGGCATTATCCAAACATAAATCATCTTTATGCATTGTTCGAAGTGCATACAGCTTTCACAGTAAAAGGCAGAGACTGGTGTGGAACATGAAGCCGTGCTTAAAATGTTCTTTTGCTTTTAATGCCACACAACACTTTAACAGAACACCGCAGGCCTCACTGACTAGGATTTAGGTAGTTGAAATCATTTTCGGACTTAAATTATGTTCCTTTTCAAGGTGGGTTTTGGGTTTTTTTCCAGAGTTCAGGTGTTTTGGACACATAATTCTTCTACATACATACCTTACTACACTATCAAATGCATAAAGGTGAACTGCAAATATTTTTATTCCTGGTTCCAGAAACACTGAATATTAAGCTCATTGAAAATGTGTAGAATCAGCAGGTGCTTTAAAGGGTACAAGTATAACAATGTTTCATAATTGTAGCAATTTCTATTCTTCCCAGAAAAGTCTGGAATCTGTGTAGAGACAAGGAAAATATATATATATATATATATATTAGCATTAAAAGTATTTTTTTTAGAAGTAGCTAGAATAGTCCTAAAGTGTTAGTATGTATAAGCCATGTTGTCTGCATGGAGGTGTAATCCAGCCAGTAGTGGTAACAAAGAAGATGCTGTTTCACACAAAAATTCTTTAAATTGTGGCCTGTCACCTAAAGTTAGATGTTTCATGTTAGTTGTTCATCTTGATCTTATTTTTTTTCAGATCAGCTTCTTCATAGCCACAAGGATTCAGATCTAGGCACATGTTTATCTTTCTCATGAAACTTCTAGTGAAATATTTCATTATATAGCAAATTTTTTTACTAGCCTTTTATAATCCAGTGAGATGTGTTCAAGAGGCCCAGCATATCAGCATAAAGAACAAAGTTTTTTATACATGAAAAATGATCATCCACTATTTCAACTGAGTGCACTAGGGTGATATATCCATTAAAATGATGAGTTCAGCTGGATGTTTCTTCATCAAAATTCTTCAAAGAAGAATTAATATTTTTCCATTTCTGAAAATCCATTTGTGTCCCAGTTTCAACGTCTTCTACTACAAAGCTTTTGATTTTGATGATTGGTAGATTATCAAATGTCTTGTACTTCACTGTAATCCCCCAGTCATGCTGGCAGTTAGTTTTTTGGCAATGCATCTTGCTTTTTTTCTCAAAAACATCAAATGGATGAGGCTTCTGGTGAGGCTTTGTCATGTAACGCTCCTTGAATGCATCTCCTAGGACGGTGTGGTGAGAGTCCTGAAACAACACATGCCAGAAGTACTTAATAGTAGAAACAACATTCCTCGTTTTTTTTCTGATGTTCCTCTTCCCTTCTGAAGTATGTTTTCCCTGTTAAGGTGATTCCTGTTAGCCAGGAGGCTCACCTTCCACCCCTCTGGTTCATTGCTCTTTTCTCCCCTGATGCATTGAATACCAGGGCCCAGGCCTAGGCTTATCAAACACCCAAAAAAATTGCTTTGTATAACCAGTCACCAGCTTATTTGAACTTACTAAGGTTTTTAAAAACCATGCTTGCAGTATTTGAGCCTTGTGCATAAAACTAAGAGAGTTGTTCAGACAATGGACAACTTTGAGAGACTCCTGCTTCCCATGAGGGGTAATGGAATTACTTTGGAGTGGTAGAAAAAACAACTCCTAACAAGATGAAGGAGCTACAGTTGATGCTTATAACGTATATAATCAAAGATTGCAGAAATTAAAAACCTTACTTGAAAGCATATTTATAATTTGAGCTGGAGTCTGAAAATGCTAGATCCTCCTGAAAATGCATCTTCCATAAAATATATAGGCTGAACTCAGTTTGTAGGAATTATTTAAAATGCTTTAAGGGGTTATTTGCAGAGTACTAATTATTTATTATTTGTAGGAATTATTTAAAATGCTTTAAGGGGTTATTTGCAGAGTACTAAGCAAAAGCTCCTACTGAGGAGTCTTCTGAGCTCTTGGATCAAGCTGCACAGATACAGGTAATAAGCCAGCAGCATAAAATGAAGTAAAACTTGGAGGTGCTTTAGATAACCCTTGATAATTGCCAAAGAAATGTAACCAGGTTTTCACAAAGCTGAGCTATTCCCAAAGTGCTCAGAAAAGCCTCTCTTCCACAATCACCACTTTCCATTGCAGAGAGTATTGTCTTCTTTGGTCTACAGAAAAAATCTTGATGTTCAGAAAGAGTACAACTGGAATGTCTCTATAGGATACATAGAAGCAATGTGCATTACCAAAAGAACAGAAAACAAAATAATACTGAAAAATTAAAGGGTTCCTCTTGTGAAACCAGGGTTTATCTTGCTTTTCAAAACTGAAAACTGGCCCAGAAGCCAAGGAGTTAAACAGTGAACTGATCTCAGTACCTTGTGTGGGTAATTTTTAGTCGACAGAAATGGTGTGAGAGATCTCTCAACTGCAGGAAGACTTCCAATCTTATGCTAATCAGGAAGGTAAATACCCAGCAGTAATACTAATAGGTTATGTAATTGAAGATCAGCTGGTTTTCCACAAAGTTCATCAGTTTCAAAGGGGTTCAGGAAAACTGATGCCTGCTATATCAAATATTTGCACACGTTGGACATCATCAACTAATATATCCAAATATTGAAGTAGTCAGACCTGTTCCCGTGGTTTACTGATTTACTCAGAATTTCTTTTCTGGTCCAGTTTGCACAAAATAGCCTACTTCCACACTGATTAGCAATGCTGTTCAATAATGCTGACTTCCTTGATGTTCATGGATGTGTTTCCATACCTTTATAATTCTGATGTCATCTGTACAGCAGGCATAGGCTTTGCATTTTCCACACAGAAGATTTTTTTTCCCTTCCACTACTTCAGGTTTTATAATTTCTTTCTTCCTGCAATCTCGTAATACCTTTTCCTTCATTTGCAGGTCACGTATCTTTATTAAATAAATAAAAATCAAGATCATTATGAAATGAATGCCCAATGTCAGCCTAAACATGACTCCGGATATGTAACATCTAGGAACCTATTACTTGAAGCAAACAAAACAAAACAAAACATGCCTTGTTCTATCAACTCATACCAAAGAAAGAACATGGTATTATTTGCCAGGTTTAGAACGTAGGACTAGAATAAGACCATGTGATGGACAGCATTTATGCTGTCTCTTCCTCCCTCCCCTCTGGCCCCCTATGACCTCTGTGCTTATAAGGCTGTTGAGTCTGTGTGAAGACTGAGTCACGTGACTCCCTACAGCACAAGTAGTGCTGCTACTCTGGGAAGTGCATGGTTTGGAAAGCAAGCCTGGGAGACCACAGAAACTGCAGGTAGAGAAAGAAGCAACAACCACTGGAGCTGGGAACCAAATGCAGAAACAGAATCCTCTGAGAAGAAGCAGCCATACCAAACTTTGGAGGTGGGAGAAGAAATTTCACAAAGGCCGGAGGGCCCTGGACATCCTTTGTTGCACAGCTCAGTCTGAAATCTGCAAGTCCAAGGGAATATGGCAGAACTGCGTATAAAGCCTTTTTATTTGGAGTGGCTGCCACTGGCTTATTCCAGTCTTCCCTGAGCCCTGGGAAACGCCATTGATACTGGCCACCAGTTGTATTTAACTCCATTTACCCTCATTGTCTGTGTCTGGTCATCCAGCTGTTTTTTTATCGAGTGAACAGTACACCCACCCAAGCCATAAGCAGACAGCTTCTCCAGGAAAATGCCATGGGAAATGGTGTCAAAGGCTTTACTAAAGTTCAGGCAGACACCAACCACAGCCTTTCCCTCATCTACCAAGCAGGTCACCCCATCCTAGAAGAAGATCAAGGTAGTCAAGCTTGACCTTTCCTAAATCCGTGCTGTCTGAACCTGATCCCTTGGTTGTCCTGTATGTGACAGGTGATGGCACTTGGGATGATCTGTTCTGTGACCTTCCCTGGCATCGAGGTCAGGCTGACAGGCCTGTAGTTCCCCAGATTCTCCTTCTGGTCCTTTGTGTAGATGGGTGGTCACACTGGCCAACCTCCAGTCATCACCTGGGACCTCCCTGGTTAGCCAGGACTGGTCATAAATGAAGGAAAGTGCCTCTGTGAGCTCCTCTGCCCGCTCCCTCAGCACCCTTAGGTGGATCCCATCTTGTCTCAAACTTGTGTGAGTCTCATTCTGCTCCATATCTCTGTCTTCCAGCTCAGAGGGCTAGGTATCCCCAAAACAACTGGTCTTACTGAGGCAAACAAGGCATTAAGTAACTCACTCTCTTCTTCATCCTTTGTCACTATGCTTTCCCCCACATCTAGTAATGGATGGGGATTCTCCGTAGTCCTCTTCTTGTTGCTAATGTATTTACAGAAACATTTTATTGTCTTTTACTGCAGTAAAAGCAGCAGCCATATGAAGTTCTAGTTGGGCTTTGTACCTTCTGATTTTTGGCTGCATCACAACACAGTATCCTTGTACACTTGCCCAAGACAGCCTCCAACTGTCACTCACAAGTCCTTCTCTGTTCATAAGCAACAGGTCATAAATTCTACCTCAACTTGTAAGTTTTTTGCAGTTACATTACAGCTGGCATTCTGCAAGCTAGCAGTACACACTGTGCCTTCTCTGCTGATCTAGTCTTTGTCTGAAATCAAATACAGTGAACACTTTCCTCAGGTTATCACTTGGCTCTAGACAGGTGAAGGCTCAATAGGTAATGCCTATGAGATTTGAGCATGAAAATAGCACAAATCACAAACCTTTCTTGCAAATGTTGTTTCATCCCAGTTCTGCAGGATTTCAATAGCTGCGTTCATCATTTCTTCCTTATAACGGTTCTGTTTTTCATTCTCAACCACTTCCGTTTTGCTTGTCACAAGGATGCACTTGCTGTCTCTTGCCCTTCCACGACCTATACAGCAACACATTTTTTCTGTTTAGTTACTCCTAACAACATTTGCAAATGTGGCAGCTCTGCCATAAGACTCTTGCATGGCTGCTTTTGATTCCAGTGTTCAGATTCGGGTAATGCTGCTTCTGAAGAGCATTCTCTCAACTCTTCATTCTTCAACAACAAACTAGACAAGATGTCCCCTTCCAGGTATACTCATGGATATCCCCCAGTCAGTATTGTAGTGCCTGCTTCTGTGGCCTCCCTCAGCTACGTTCAGGCATGCTTTAAAATTAAATTATTATATAGCATCTTGCATTCTTCTTGTGGTGTAAAATAAGGGGAGAAGTTCATCTCAGTCTTACTTATTAGTTTTCTGCCTTGCTAATTGGTGTCTATTAAAAAAACCCCAAACCTGTATATCACAAAAACGTGAGAAACTGGATATACAGTGCTGACAAGAAAAGAGACAACAATAGCAAGTGCCGTCTCTTCCAGCTGACTACTGCCTGCATGGTTTTTGTTGCTGTTACACAGGCAAACTAAGAACTACAGCGATCTCATACCAGTTTAGAAGTATTTCACTTATAAAAAGCATTCACATTTCCTTTTGAGCTCCCATTGCACAAAAATCGTGATTGTATGTGGTTTCCAACTGACATAACCTGTTTCCTTTGCACCCTTAATGGCTTTTTACAAATAAACACTATCCTTTCACCCATACAGGTGAATTCTGGGCCAATTATTTCATTATAAGACAAAGATAAGAAAATCCCAGGACACAAACCCTGAAAACAGAAGACCAAGTACAATGGAGATCACTTCTTGTCAAGTCACAATGTTAACTACTTGGGTGAGAGGATAAAATATTTCAGATGCACCTTTGAAAGACTATGCTGTTTAGGAACATTAAGCAGAAATAAGTGTTTAGTGTGGCTCTTCATTCCCCTCCACTAGCTGTACTGTAAAATCACCAAAATTCAAGACCAAATTCTTGACAGACTTCTTTGGACAAGCCAAGATATTTCCTTTTTTTGCCCTTTTTTATTTGGTCTTAAATGTTAGAGATCTGCACATGCGAAGGCCTCACATACCCAGGAGTAGCTGAGTTGGTAACTGGGCAGGGAAAAGCCTTCAGAAGCCAAGGCAATACATGAAAGTCCATTGCAGCAGTCCTTTGTCACAGAATGATTTGCACGATTTCTGACTACAGCTCTTCCAGCCATAGTTCTGCTTACATGTAAAATTATCTACTTGATGTATCAGTCCTCAACAGTTCAATAACCTAGTGCAGCATGGCTGATTTGCCTGGCGAAAGGAAAGTCACACAACATCAAGGACACATCTCCGTGAACAAATCTGTTGTGCCCCATCATTCACCTGACTTTGCTCTGGGACACGGAAGATCAACCGCAAGACATATTACTACAATATTTCCAGTGTGCCATTCAGTAGCACTTCATGTCCATTTCTAGGTCAAAACAGGTTTCTAATAACTCTGACATTCCATACCTCTGACTTGGATCATTTTGGTGACGTTACCGAAGTATTCATAGAGCACAACAAGGTTGCACTCAGAAATATCAATGCCTTCATCAGCAACAGATGTAGCAATTAGCAGTCTGCTGTCTTTGTCGGTTTTGAAGGCTTCTAGTGCATTCTTCTGCATTGGTAGGGTCATACCTACAGTAACAAAGAACAATGCCAGGAAAAAAAGCACTGAAGTGTTCCTATCTTGAAGAGCAAGATACCTGCATTTGCTCTTATTTAAGTGATTAGAAATTAGTATGTCCTCTTGGACTGGAAAACTACTTTAAGTTTGCATATGCAGCTGGGTGTTTATTATTACCCACTGAGCAGGGATTTCTGTTGTTGTGTCACAGGAATTGTCATCCTGGGAGACAGCATTTCAGACACAACACACAGCTGATCTTTATTGGAGAGACCTATACAGCTTAGTTAAAACCCAGGCTAACTCTTGACTTAAGCTGTAGATAAATCAGTTTGGATGTAACTTCTGTAAAAGGAACAGGGAAAATACTAGAATTAATCACAAGAAGCCATGATAGTGAAGTTTCTAAACTGCTTTTGAACTAGCAAAAGAATCCTGCAGAAAAGGGCCACTGACGGTGTTACTGCTGCTTTAACTAAAGATTCTGGATAGAAAAGGCAAGAGTATACTTAGGTTAAAGGTCTTCTAGATATGAAAGAACACAAGTGCAAACTTGCATGACCTTCTTCTGTTTAAGAGCACAGAAGATGAACACGGGAAAAGCAGAACCCTTTTAGCAGCATAGCCAGCATAGGTTTAGCCTATGTTATATCTCAGTGCAAATCTATGTACCTGTTTTATGTTCTTTTCTTCCCCGACCCATCAACACATCTGGTTGTATGTGGCTAAGTAGAGGGTTTGCTTCCATCCACTTCTTCAAAGCCTGGAAAGCAAATCAGAGAGTTAGATCCTCTGTCCAGATTAAATGCTAGTTTGAGATAGATAGGTAGATCTTGCCTATGCTTGCCTAGAAAATTAATACTTCCAAAACAAGAACTAAAAACAGAAAAGAAGGTGGAACTTGTGTGTAAGGAGGGAATATTTATTAATAGGTGAGAAAGCAAGGGTCACAGCCATGATGCCAAATTGAACCATGCCACAACTGATTTCCACTTTAACTACTCCCACAACTTAAAGGCTTTCACTGCTAAAAAGTATGCCTTTTTCTCTTATAAACAAACAGATCACTGAATGCTACACCTCTGAGATCAAAGGAAAGGAGCTGCTATTTACAAACTGGACTTTCTCACTACACAGTGAAAGTAGGACCTCCAAACTGCTCTTACAGAAGAACAAAATTCAGCCAAGCCACAGTAGGCTTTTAAATCTACAATGGAAAGCTGCCAGAAGATGCTTGGTATTGTTAGTTTGGACTTTACCCTGCCTTTAATTTTTTTCTGGTTTGCAATTCGTCCAGCATGTCTATACCCAAGGATAAAACAGAGGGTTGTGTCTCTCAGCTGATAAATCTGTTTACGGTAGCCAGAGACTAATGATACCTTGCAGTAAATGTTTTAAAGCTACTGGACCTAATGATTAGCAACACATTTACTTCAAGCATGAACATTTTCTGGGAACAAGGCATTGGAAGGGAGAAAAAGGGTCATCCAGCCTACATCCTTGATCCTAGCCAAGTATGAACTAGACCAGTGATAAGAAAAGTCCAGGGAACATCTGCTCTACAAAATCTTTCCTTTTTCTTGATCAAAAACAGGTGCTAGGACACAGACCTTCTTTTACGCCCATACTAATCCTCTGGGAAATGTATAAATACCTCCTGACGTGCCATCAGGAATACAGTAGAGCTGCTGATTTATAACACTGCCACATTAAAGCCAAAAACCCTTGAAACACATCCTGTTAAAACTGACTTTAGGTCTAAAGTAAAAATCCGATGGCTTAATGATCAAGTATGACAATATAAGGTGTGATGAAAGACACCACCCCTGCACCACAGTTTTCAGAAGAAGATAAATTTAGGAAGATCAAATACATGCACATCTACTTCAGATCAAAATGGGAGGGGTGAGGCATTATGTTTTCCCACTTCCCATTTTAGGAGCTTTAAAACAGAATTCTTACAGCTACTAAGGCTCTTGTCTTGGCAAAGAGAATAGTGCGAGTTTGTGGGTTATAGCGGTATGCTTCGTCCAGGATGGAAGCAAGCTCTTCCAGCTTGGGATTCTCATTTGATTCGTCTTTTGAAAGGGCAGTCAGTGCTGGTTCTTTCTCTGAAAGAAAAAAAGAGGTATCTTGAATAATTTACCTCCTTTAATTCAGAAAGCAGAACTCCCACACAAACCTACTTTCAAATACCACACATATTCTCTTTAGCTTCTCTTTTTAGCAGAGAAAGCTGTTGGTTAAATGCAACAAAACCCCCAGGAAAAACAAAATCATGAATTTCTCACATTTTGTAGCAAACTGACAGAACTTCTGTGCTGTACTGTGCATCAAAACACAGCAACAAAACAAAATCAGTTCTTGCACAGAGCACTGCTATTTCTCCTTGGGAAACAGCTGACACTCAAAGGCAGACAGCCCAGTGACTTAAAATTACAATCAACACTGTAACACACCAGAACACAGGCTGGAGTATAGTCCACTGCTAACTAAACCAGAAGTCAGAGAACAGTGCCACCTCTAACTTTAAATCAGAAGGGTACAAGGGCCACCTGCTTCTCCCCAGAAACCTGGGATTCATCCAGGAGCATTGGGCAGGAGGCCAGGCAGTGCACTGATCAGTGTATGTTGGTTTATCTAATGATGCCAGTATCCATGATTGTAGAGCATCACCCCACTTGTGGGGCCCACCCATAAGGAATACTGCTGCCTTATCTCCAAGTCAGGCATTCAAGAACCTACTACAGCATCCAGCTACAATTACTACTGTTTTCTTAGCTCTTGCACTAGAAGCTTGCAGTCCCAGAAAATAAGTCCCTCCCCCACCAACCCTGACACTACATTTGCACCCACACAGACACTAAATCTTTTGAAAAGTGCAGTTTCAGGAAAAACAACTGCACTTACTCTGAAGAAACTCTCTTCTAGCATAAACTCTAGCATAAACTCTCTTCTCCCCTGCAACTGTTACATGTACTGTGGGAAATACCTTGAAATTTGTCCGTCAGTTGCTTCTCTAACTCTGTATATGGTCCATTTTTTACATTTGTGAAAAATTCATTTAGGTAGGCTAAAGCATCTTCGATGCGTGCATCTTCACTGATAATGAGAGCATCGTTGAATTTCTGCTCAGAAAGAGACATACACATTTAAGCCTCATTTTCCATGGGACAGGATGAACACAGATTTTATTTGCCAAGATTAGGTACTACAAACCTGTGATGTTCTTCCATTTCCATGACAACACAAGCACTACAAAGTCTCTTCTGCATTAATCTATCCTTAGTGAGTATATTAAGACACAAGTCTTACATGCTATGCTTTAGCCTGTGTCTAATTGTTGCTGCCCTCAGCATCCTCACGGGGGAAAGCAAAGGGGCAGGTACTGATCTATTCACTCTGGTGACTAGTGACAGATCTGGAGGAAATGGCATGAAACTGAGTCAAGGGGGGTTTAGTTTGGATATCAGGAAAAGGTTTTTCGCCCAGAGGGTTGTTGAGCACTGGAACAGGTTCCCCAGGGAAGTGGTCACAGCACCAAACCTGTCTGAATTCAAGAAGAGTTTGGGCTCTCAGGCACATGGTGTGACTCTTGGGGTGTCCTGTGCAGGACTCAATGGTCCTGACGGGTCCCTTCCAACTCAGCATATTCTATGATTCTAAAAAAACCAATCAGGTTGAAAACCGGCTTCTAGGTGAACATACCTGTATCAGAAGGAATAGAATGAATCCACTTCTGTGTGGAAGGAAAGAAGATACACACTTACCCGCAGGTGTTCAGTACAAATAAAAAGGTCTCTACAAATGTTGCTCTCCTTCTCCTTATCTTCCAGTTGCAACAGTCTGCATTTCTTCTGAGTGTGAACTATCCAGTGTTCATATTTCTGTGTTCCAAAATCATTCTTATTGACTTGGGAGATAGTATCTAGTAAAGAACGAGGGAAAAAACCCATTTGTTCATCTTGACTAAGAAGTAATAACCATTAGCTAGAGGATAACACACTTCTCATTAATGCTGGCTCTGGAAAGCCTATGCAGAAGAACACTGTCACGATACAATCCCAGAGCCACTGAGTCTAGAAGGCATCCGTGGAGATCTTTAGTTCAACCTTCTGCTTAAAGCAGATCACCTAGAGCTGGTCACTCCAGATCATGTCCAAATGGACTTGGAGTTCTTCCAAGGCCAGAGACTTCAACTCCTTTGGGCAACCTGTTCCGGGGTTTGACCACCTTACAGCAGAAAAGTTCTTTCTGATGTTTAAGTATTTCTGTTTGTGCCCACTGCCTCTTGTCCTGCCCTTGAGAACCATCTGTGAAGAGTCTGTGTCTTCTACACTCCTTGTGTTTCAACGTACACCCAGATGTTAGGCTAAAATTAACTGAGGATCTGTGTACATACACATATCTGCAGAGACTTTAGCAACAAAATTAAAGCTCACATCCTATAGGAAGCCTACAGTATTCAAAAAACTGCATGTGCATTGCTCCTTGAATTACCAGCTACTCAACAGTTAAGTACTCATTTGTGAAAAAGTCCACAAGCATATTATCCAATTCAGGCAAAAAGATTTCTGATTGTCAAACTAGTCACATATAACAGGAAAATAGTTGACTGTCCTATCTGTAATGTCTTATTTAGGGAATATTGGTTAAAGGCAAGTTAAAAATGAAGAAGTAAAAGATGGACAGTTCTAGCAGCTATAGGATTCACACTGATATAATACTGAATTGCAGTACAGGCATGTTACAGAATCTTACCCTCTGAGTAAATCTTCCTCATCAACGCCTCTGTCTCAGACATCAGACCTGAGATAATGTCTGCAAAGTGATTCTGAGCTCGCATTTTAACCCATCTGACATCTAGAGACAAGAAATGGAAGTCAGTGGCCTGAGTAACACAGCACAGAACAAATTCTTGTCTAGAAGAATGCTATCTGTGGTGCTCTATGCAATCACAGTCAGGTTTACTGTTAGAATTGTAGTTACACAGAAAGAAACAGCCCCCAGTCTTCACTGGCAGAACTGAAAAAAATGCAGAGAATGTGGATTACAGCAAAGAGAAAATGGGCCCAAGTGAGCACTGCCTTACTGCAGGCAACAACAAAATGCAAGCCTAAATTCCTTTCAAGCTAGCAGAAAGCAAAGCTCCAGCTTAGTCTCAAGCGTTTACCTTAATCTAAAAAAAAGGGGAATTGGATAGCTGCCTTCATCACGGTGCTTTGCATCTCACAGGAAAATAAAAACAAAGTGTGCTTACGTGATTCTGGCTTGTTTCCAAATCTCTGCAGATCCTCTTTGTTCTCTCTGACAGTGGATATGGCCTGTATATCAAGGCAGGAGCAGAGGGTACATATGTGCTCTACAGTTTCCTTGATGGTCTTGGCATTACCAACTCCAACAGAAGCAGTTAAACCTACAATCTGAGCACACACATGAATAGCAATGGTTGCTCCTTTGTCACAAATGGAATAAAACCAATTGCCAAATTGCCACCATCTTCAAATACAAGATAATAAAACAGGCAACAGAAATAAACAAGAAGCAAGCATGAAAGTGAAATCTTGTCTGCACTTGTGACCTCTCCAAGGCACTCAGAGTATTTAAACTTAAAATAAATTATCCAGCCACTTATATCCATAACCAGCTGTATTTGTCAGTGCTTATCATACAAAGAAACAGCAAACCCACCCCCAGAACCATCCTTTGCATTCATTAAGAGATGTCTTCTCAGCTGGATGAAATCCTCCTGCCAGCAGAGGCAGTGGCCCCATTTTATTGTCACAGAAGACAGCAGTAGAGAGGTGACAAGAAGATTACTAAATTACATGCTTTCTTCTGGTTCAGCTTTCCTGTTTGCTCTCATGTACTCCATTCTCTGTCATGCTTGCTCAGTCCTTGGCAGCTGCAGAGAAGATGTAACATGGGAAAAAAGCCTGGAGCTGTCCAGGAATGAAGAAGTGTTCCAGATGCTACTGTTTCAATTTGCATCCATTGTTAAATGGGAGTTTGAACTGGATCAGCACAAAAGGCAAGAAAGATTTCAGGCTTTGCTGACTGCATTGCAAAATACATTTCTTTAATGTTTCCACCACTGTCAGCATGGGGCTTACCTGAGGCAGTTGGTTTGCAGAGGAGTCAAATTTTTGTTCCAGGTATCTGGTCATTAACACATTGTAAGGATGGTTGCCTGTGGTGTTGTGACATTCATCAAATATCATCAGAGTGAAGATGGAGAGAGAGCTAAGGATCCCAGTGTTGATGCTATTCACAAGAATCTGGGGCGTGAGCACAATGATGTCACTGTCCTGTATAACGTGTTCTACAGAGACATTTGCAACTGTTTCACCACATATTCCTTGAACAGAATATCTGGGAAGAAGATGCAAAAAGTAGGGTATGAAAAAAGGCATCTTGCAGGGCAAAAAAAAAGCTAGAAGAATGGACTTTTTAGCAAGCCTGGAAGGCAGTTACTACGTTCTAAATGTCAAATAGTTGGAGCAGGCAGTTTGACCACAGAAGCTGAGAAAGGAAACTGCTGAGGGTAAGCAACTGGATTTTCAATTACCATTAACTGAAATATATTAGATTTGAGGAGTAATGAATTTGTATATTTAACCTGCATCTGTTAGTTCTCATGTACCATCCCTTTTCTGTATAGGTCTGGAATCATGAGACTATTTTCTGTTCAGCAGTCTCCTTTTCTTATAAGCCATAAGGATATATATGTGGATGTTCAGTAATCAGGTCCTTCAAAATCAGAAGCTGTAGGTTGTCAATGCCCCTCTAAGCAATTTTCAGTCCCATCTGAAAGATGGACTTTCATTTTCTGACTAAAGGTTGAAAAAACAAAGCACTTTGGTTCTTTCCATTTGGAAAAGAAAGACTCCGAGAATGACAAGAGGAATCTCACTGCTGCTGCGTGGAACTGCCTCGTCTTTGGAAGCAGGGATGAAAGGAATCTCAGGACAGAATACACTTCACCCTTTCCCAGAGATAAGCACAGATATACTTTAGCTATTTCCATAGATGTGCAACAACCAGTGCTTAAACTCCAAAAGCAGACTTCAGATTCTCCAAACAAAGTCTGACATAGCGTTGCCATTCTTGCAGCTTGGCATCATCTTTATGTTAATGTGAAGCACTCTTGTTCGCCAGTAAACTCACATTTTGCCCCTAGCTACAGATGTTCTAAAAGGAAGTTTATTTTCTGTGGAGGAAGACATCAGGTAGAATTACACTTACCCACATCTTTCAAAATGCTGCCTGAATACATTTTTCTGTTGTTCATACACTGGCACTTTGGTTGCAAGAAAGACAACTTTTGCCTTTTGTCCCGAGGGCATGTTTTGCAAATGGTGTTCACAAATCAGAAGCGCCACAAAAGTTTTTCCAGATCCTTTAAACAGAGAACATGAATGGTAAAGCACTAATATGAAAGGGTGCATTTGTAAGCAGTAGCTTGTCTTATCTGGATGCCCTGTAACAAAGGGGATCTGACAAAGGGGGCTGTTACATTTCCAGACTCTCTTTTTTTGATCACATGCTTGCTGCTGATTCAGGTGAGTAATCATCTCTTTATCTCTCTCAGTCAGTAAAGACCATTAAGCAGAGGGAAATTAATACCCATTTGCAGTTATATTTGAGTTGTTTGAAATCACTGAATCTAGTTTTGCTCTAAGCATGTGCTCTCACATCAAACCAGGCTATGGTATAGACACTGGGCACTCTCAGGTTCCATCCTTCCCCATGCAGTCTTGCTCCTCTCACACTTCTTTTCCTTTGGCATTCAGGCTCACTGCGCAGGCTATCCAGAGCTCTTCTTTATCCCTGCCTCTCCAGGGCTCAGGTGAAAATTAGGCTAGCAACATGGAAAACACGGGTGCAAAGAAAGGTGATTCATCTCCCTATTCCTGCTAAACTTCAATCTTCTTAACTCAGCCCTGAGCTACTGCAAAATTTCTCTCCTGTCTTGATGTTGTAGGCATTGCAGTAGAGAAGACAGGGGAGCCTCAGGCTAACTCATCCTATTTTTCCTTCAACTTGCAAGTTAAATTTCTTAAATATCTGCAAAGTTCAGTGACTGATTTTACCTCAAAAATCCGCACCAGAGACTGAGAAAGTAGAACTCAGAACATGAAAATCTGAATACAAGCACTGAAGTGCCAGTAGAAACATCTATCTTGCTCAGTCTCTGTACTGCCCATGGCCATTAATTTCAGGTTAGATATGGATCTACTGCAAGAAAGACTGCTTTTAAATATAAACAGCTGAAAAAGTTTGACTCAACCTTTACCCTTCCCTATCCTTCATCGCCATCTACACCAAGAGATCTTTTAAAGAAATATCTATTTTCTTACCCGTAGGGGCACATATCAGTGTGTTTTTCCCGTTGATAGCAGGCTGTGCAAGTTCAATCTGGTAGGTCCGAGCCTTCTTTGGTTCATAAACACGTGAAGACTGATGGACCATTCCTAGGAAAGAACCATGTTTTTGTCAAGAGTGTTGCAACAGAAATGCATAAAATATATTGTGCCCCATACAGCCGCTGTGTGAAATGATAGAGGTAGAAGAGGCCTTGCAGTCAATGCAGCCTTTTAACAGGACAGATGCACCAAACAAGAATTTTGTGTAGGTTTGATGGCATACTTTTGTTACCTCTCAACTGTGCTTCCTAAAATGAACTAATTTCAAGGTCTTGGCTGACAACTCTCACTTAATTTTGTCTTTTTTTTTTCAACTCAGAAAAAACCCACAAGGGATTATTTTCCCGAAAATATATGCACAGTATTCCTTTCAGCCTTCTGCTCTACAGACTCTATAGAAGTTATTATTCTCTTAAACTGTGGTCTTTTCAGAGGGTTTGCTCTTATGGAACAGGAACTCGAAAGCACTGGTGGAGCAAAATTTGCCATCTAAGACGTGACAGCCACTGCACAGATCATTTGCAGCCACATTCAGCTCTCTAAACTGGTTAATATCTCGTTATGTGTGAAGTAATTATATCAGAGAAGAGGTGCAGCAAGAACAGTCTGGTGTTTGGAGACCTTTTTGACAGTGAGCTGACAGAAGAACTTCTCACTACTAATGTGATAAATGAGGGGCAGCCCCTAACATTTGCAGTGCCCAGCATGAGATCCTTTAAACATTAAAACAGCTAAATCAAGTCAGAGATTTGTACTAGTTCCTCAGTACCTTCCTTTGTGGCACACCACATCTTAGTCCTTCAGGAGTCTAAGGAAATGGAGAATACCAACCACAAACTGTTTTTAATTCTTAAGTCTTACCTGAAACTGAAGAAAGATTTTCACTGAGATTATTATCACACTCTGCTTCTTCAGCAAATGTCATCGTGGTTTCAAAGCAGTTCTCAGAGTCACCTGTCATTTCACCATCAACATCTTTGCCATTATCTGTATCAGGAAAAAAAAAAAAGCATATTATTGTTCCTTTTGATTTTAAAATGTTGTATTTGCTGTGATGACAAGGTGATGGAGCTGGTTGCTGTCATGGAGAGACTACATAAAATGATGCTGTATCCAGGCTCCCTTTCAAGGAGGATGGATAGTACTGAGAATCTTGGATTTAGAAGAACCACATATTCAGTGCATGTGTAGCTATCTATTAAAAATCAAAGGAGACAAGATCACACTGTGTAACATAGACATTAACCACAAGCATGAAAAATACTTGGGAGTTCAAAGCAGCTTTGTAAATTCAAGACTCCATTCTCCCTTTCTCCCCACCTTCTGAAAGGACCTAGAAATGGTAAGACTGTCTCCATTCTTTCTCGTACACTATAATTGAAGGAAATTACAAAGATGCTAAAATTTTCTTTGGCCTCATAATTATTACCTTCTCAAAGAACTATCCCTGGGCTTTGCATGAAGAGTTTCTTTGCAAGCAAAACACATGATCATGAAGGACTGCTTTCGGAGAGGGAGAAAGAGTACATTTGCACCCCAATCCAGCTCCAGAAAGTACACAATATCTGCAATTAACTTCTACTAGCAACTCTTGTTAATTGCTAGCAGTAAAATGCTTCCAGTATAGACAATGTTTCTTCAATAGGCTGACTTTGGCTTTGTTAAGTTGGACATTAGAAGAAGCTTCCCCAAGAGACAGTGATATCTTTAACTTATAAAATATAACTGTCAACCAAATAATATCTATAGCTACCAGCTACATAAAATTATATCTATATATAAAGGTATTATTCTTATCTATTATTTTACCTATAATATTGCTAAGAAACCACTTAAATATCGCTTGCCCCAATTAATTAATTAATTAATTAAAAACAATTCAAACAGGCACTTAAGATGTGGGAGACAGCAAATACAGACATGAAGAAATACAGTCTAGTTTATCGAAAATAACTTATTTTGTAGCAAAATAATGTGTTCTGTTCTAAACTCTCCCATGCTGCAGGCTATTCATGTCGGTATTTCTCAAGTAGGGAAAGATAAATTCAATGACAAAAGCAGAAGCTTATGAGAGGCAATTCTGCACTTTTACAAAATATGGACATAGTCACGTGGTAAGAGCTGCTTATCAATTTGTCAAATTAAAAAGTGTACGATCTGCTCTGTGGATCATAGAAGTGTATCAATCTCCAGACTATCAAATTACTAATCAAATTTTATCAGAAAATATTGCATCTATCACAACTCAAGCAACCAAAAAGATGGCAAAAGGGGAAATACAGAAGAAAAGGAAGAAAATAACTGTTTTAATAGTTTTATGTCTTCAGAGCCTGTGCTGTTTGATTCTGTTTACCAAAAAAAGGTAATCATATAGGTAATCATTCCAAATCATATGGGAAGAAAAATATTCAAAGACCTAATTTCTGACTGTTCATAGGATAACACCTGTATTTCATCTTACATAAAAGACAATTTAACTAAATTCTAGAAAGGATTTTATTATTAGACAGCAATAAGCAAGGTAGTCTGATGGTATCCTTTTAAATTGGTCTTATTCTCCTGAAAAAAAAAGATCTGTCTGGTACAAGAACAGGAAAAGAGCATCATAAAAGCAATTCACAGTTTACCTTCTCCTAAATTCCACAGTTCACTTGCATTGTAATATCCTGCCTTATCCAATGCCAGCTGAAAACTTTTTGGCCAGTTTTCCTTATCCGAGCGACAGAGACATTCAATCAGTTTAGTTATCCCGGCTGCTTTGCTTCTGTATTCACTAATCTGCACACACAACAAACAGAAATTGCTGTAGGTTCTGAGTGATCAAAAGCACTGCTCTTTGCTTGGTAGTTGATTTGTTATGTTTCATGTTCAGTTGAAAATTGCATTTCCTTCTCATTGAATAAAAGCTTTTCCAATAAAATTCAGTCATTTACCTACTGCTGCTTCGATTCTGCCAGCCTAGCTGTATACTAAACTTACCTGGACTATATCAATAGGTAGGCTATTTGCTTAAATATTCACAAGGTCTGAAACAGACCTATTTGACCTTCACAGAGCTATTCGGTGAATTTTTATCTGGCAAGGTCCTTGTAATGAGCTGTATCTGCCATATCTCTGAGGCTGAGCTGATTCTGTTCCAGAACAGGGAAAGATGAAACTACAAAATTTATGGCAGACTTGACGTTTGATCAGATGCAATAGCTTTCCAAATGTTATGTACTTCCATAGAGAAACAGCCTTCAAAAATCAAATGGTCGCAAACCATCCTTCTCAGGAGTTGCGAGAAGCAAGAACACCTTACAGACTTCTTCAGAGGGAATTGGTACTTATTATTAACCAGTAAGTCATTGGTAACATCACTTGTTATTAGTCATTGATAACAGCACTGAGTTAGAACTGGGTAGCAGTACGGCAGCTTCACATCCAAAGGCAAGGAAGATGCTATCAATTTCTGCGACACAGCATTTAGCTAATTACTTCAGAACAGAAGTTGCATTTCACCCTACCTTTGGGTGCCGAAAAAACCCGAAGAGCTACACAAAGTTTCTAGTAGTTGGTACAGTTAAGGTAGTAGAATATGTCAAATCCCATGACAAGCAAGGATCAATTTAGGCAACACCTAAATGCCACTGTCTACTTCAATCTGCATTTTTAGGAGCGTTAATTCAGTGTGAATGCTCCAGAAAGGGATCTGTTTCAAAGGCATAGTAAGGCACCCATTCCCCTGCAGTGTGGCACCTTCCAGAGCCCCTGAGATCTCTTCATGTGAGACTGGAGTCCACAAAGATATATGGCTGGGCACTGTCCATGCCAAAGCCACCCCGTCCTGCTTCCCTGCCTGCCACCCTTTGCATGCCTCCTTGTCTACCAAGCCAGAGGGGTGAAGAATGAGAAGTGCAGGTGTCACAGACAGCACAGCTGTGGGATGCTGCAGCCACACAGCAAGGCCTCCTCTAAGGAGAGGAAAGAAAGTCCTTCCCCAGGGGACTGTAGCCAGCCATCCTCCTCGCCCAGCCACCTGTCACATGGGCACCAATTCATCCCACAATTCATCCTGCAGCAAAACTAGGCAAATACCAGGATTTTACCATACCTGCAGGATCTCATCACACTCTCTCTCTATCAGGCATGTGTTTATGTAAGGCATGAGTGCTACTGGATCAATTTCTAGCATTGTTGCTTCTATCCGCTTCAACAGCTGTCTGTGCAGCTCCAGTTTTTCTAGTTTGCTGAAATCCCAGTTTTCTATTGCTTCTGCCAGTCCAGTGTAACCTTTCAGAAAAAGAGAAAAATTGTTACTATGAATTCAATCTCTAGCTAGAATAGGTAGGAATAAGCTGGAAAAAAACCCACTTTCTCAGTCACACTGGAGAAATGAAAATTATTTTGCCCCATAAATGATGAAAATATAGGTGAACCACAAACCATTTTATTTAATAAGTGACTATTTTCCCTTAGAA
The DNA here is from genome assembly GCA_013396775.1 of Cephalopterus ornatus. NCBI lineage: Eukaryota > Metazoa > Chordata > Aves > Passeriformes > Cotingidae > Cephalopterus > Cephalopterus ornatus. Next base: position 62,716 of record VZRE01009949.1, read on the forward strand.
AAAGGGAATACAAGTTTCCTTGTATGTCTAACATGAAAAAAAAACCCCTATGCTAAAGGAACAGTAACACTTGCAAATAGGAAAAAGAGTTACAGAATGTTACACTCAAGCAACCATAACCACCCCTGTCTTTAGGTCATACAATCCTTGGATCCTTGCAGTCCTTTCAGAGGATTTCTCACAGGACAGGATACTATGCAAAATCACAAGCTGCTTTGGTGCCCTTTTATTTATCAGCCCTATCTTTTAGTCCTGTCATTGGCTTCCTCCTCCTTCAAAAATCCCTACTGTATTAGATTCAAGTCAGTCCTTAACTGACAGCACTGCAGACACCTGCAGCCTAGACAGTCATCAAATAGCTGAAAATACTGTCATGGAAAAGACAATGGCAGAGAAGCATATTTAAAGGACTTATATGATTTGCTTCAGGGATGGAAAAAGGCGGGTCTGGGTCCCAGAGGAACTTGTGGGCACACAGAAGGAGTTTGCCTAACTCATTTTGTCATGGAGGAGTAGGAGAATGATGTATACATTTATCACAATGTCTTTAGACTAATTATCATCTACCCCTGCATCTGCCAAAAATAAAAGTAATCCCAAATTCTAGTCTCGAGCCCAATTAACAAATACTTGGGATAGCACTTGGAGTCAGCAAATTGACTGTTTCAGTTCCTGCTGAATATACACCCAACTGAACACTATCAGCATGTTCAAGGAAGAATTTTTTGCAATTCAAAAATTAGGACTATCACAGGCTGGTAAAAAGTTGCTCTGGACCTGGTATTTGCTTTAAGGAAGACTGGGCTATGCCAAATGATAAGAAATTTTGTAATATTTGTTCACTGAGATTCTATTAATAGTTAATGGTGAGGAAATTAAACCAGAAATGGCTTATGGCATCAGATTTTGGGGTTCAAGATATCTAATATATCACCAACAAGAATCTAAGATACATGTATAGAGGAAAGCTGGCAAATCCAGCTGCTTCACACACGGGTGTCCCCATACTTTCCAGCCTCTGTCAACCTACTTTTTCCTACTGCATCTCACCCGGTGTGGCAAGACCCGACAGCAGAAGCCCATGAGGACCCTGCACATCCCGGATGCTCTGGGCTGCTCTGCCCAGCTCCCGGCTGAGCGCGGGCGGCACCTGCAGCTCTGGCAGGGCTGGGAGAAGCGAACAAAACCACGCTCGCGAGTGGGAACCGACCTGCTGCAACAAGAGCATCCAGGAAGCCCCGGAGCCAGCCTTCCGCCTCCAGCAGCAGCACAGTATCCAGGAACAGCGCGGCGGCCGCCGTCACCCCCTTCTCTTCCTCCTTTCGCACTCTCTCCTTCATCTCTAGCAAGAGCCCAACACAGGCAGAGAGTGAGGGATGGAGGAAGGGGCTGGAGGGGGGCGTCAGGGAGCGGAGACCTCCCACCCGCGGGGCTGGGGGCAGCGGGCGCTGCCAGCTCTCACCGTCCGACAGCCAGTCCGTCATGTTGCTCAGGATGTAGACAGGGTTCAGGCTCCTCTCGATGTACCGCCTGTAGCACTGCAGGTTTCTCTTCTCCTCCGCCGTCATGGCGAGGCCGGCTGCGCACCGGCCACCGACCCGCTCTTGGTCCCGCTCCCGGTCCCGGCTGCGTGCGCGGAACCCGTCCCAGACCTCGGAGAGCACGGCGAGAGCCAGTAGGGAGCAAACGGAAGCCGCCCCCAAGCTGCGAGCGACGGGAAAACGAAACTACAAGCCAGCTAGAAAGTAGAAACAGAAAGAGCCCAGAAGCGAAACGCTGCTTTGCGCTTGCGTTTGCCCTACGCCAGAGCGAAAGCAAAAAAAACACCAAAAAAAACAAAAAAAAAAAAAAAAACACCAAAAAAAAAAAAACAAAAAAAAAAAAAAAAAAAA
>VZRE01009949.1:64617-97343 GCA_013396775.1 Cephalopterus ornatus
CAACAAACAAAAAACAAAAAAAAACACTCCCCCCCCCGCAACCCCCCTGAACAAACAACTAATACGCGCATGCAAGTGGTTGGAAAGCCCGTGACCAGCCCCGTTTGCGGCTGCCGGTGAGGGAAAGCACAGCGAGGAAATAGGAGTAAAAGTATCGCGCTACCCCCTCTTCCTTTTTGCTCCCAGAAAGCCCTACGCAGGTTTTTATGGGCTGTATCCCGGGTTTTAAAACATGGAAGTACTTAAAGTTTTTAAAAACTGTATCAGGGAAGTGAACATCAAAGGAGAAGGCTCACAAAGGGGGCCATCCTGTTGCAGAGCAGAAAGCACCCACAGTTCAGAAGTGCTGTTAAAGATGACAATTCCATATGCAAACCTCCCTCTAACCATTAATATGTAGAATGGATGCATCATATTCAAAAGGATGACTAACAGGTGGTGGCCCAATACAAGATACGTGCTTTCTAAAGCCTTGGCAACATAAGACAACAGAGGGATGGGTGGGCACTGGAAGGACAGAGGGTAGCAGGGGACAGAAGGAGGGACAATGAATTGACACTGTGTTTTCTACCGTTCTCTAGTCCATCTTTACTCTCGAATATTCAGTATCCCTTCTCTTCAGTCTTCTATCTCTTCCACCTATTTCTAAAGAAGTTACAGGACATCTTGTTTGAAATGTCCCCTGTACCACCACGCTGTCTTATCACTGATCACTGCCCTCTCAAAGAGCCCTAGGATAGGAAAGACTTGCATATGGACTTCTAGTATTACGTCTATGCAGTGATATGGACTAGGGGAATGTCACACTTGGGTGAAGGTTATCCACCCCTATCCAGGCAAACGTCAATCAGGAGAGGACAGCTCCTATTGCAAGAAAGAAACAGATGAATAAGTCCTAAATGGCAACATCAGTCACCTCCACATTCTTTGCACATTACTCCTGTGTTTCCCTTCAGTTCTGTAAACAAAGCAGAAGCTCCTGGACATCTGTATCTGAGCTTATCTTCCACAGAAAGGCACATCAGCCTCCAATTACAGAAGAACAAAGTAAAAACAGGTGACTTTAATGTCAAAATGAGCGAACAGGTGGGTTACATTTTTCCCCTTGATCATGTTTCTTGCACTCCAGTGAAGCCCAGATTACTTAGAAGCACCAACTCAAACCTTTTCCCCCAACCCGCCCAAAATTATTATTCTCCCACCAACTACCTGCAGAGGTAATATTTCCAGGCAGGGACCCAGACCACACTGCCCCTTAGCTCTTGGCATACCCTCAAGCACTACATCCTCACCTTAAGAGCACATAAATAGTTCAAAATAAACAAATAATATACACAATTACAGAACTGGTCTATTAATGAGACTGGGATTATGGTTTGATTTTGTGCCCCCTAGCTCTTTATCTGGTATGGAAAGGAAGGACACTAAGTGTTCCCATTCACCTCTTCAACAAAAAGTGAAGTTGCTTAATTTGCAGCCTGGTGTTGTGGCAAACAACCTACTTTGACTTCTCAGGGATTACTTTTGGTTTCGTTTACCTAGTCTGCTGCAGTAAGAAGATCCCTCAGGGTGGAGTCTTACAGGGGAGAGGTGTCAGCCTTCAGATTAGCCACCCAACTCACCCTGCAGAGTGCAGCTATCAGATGGGCCAGTGACAGACACAGCAGAGAGCATTTCCTGCTCAGCCCCTGGCTTCACAAGTGCCTGTTACAGCTTTCAATCCACCAATAATAAGTGATTTTAGCACTCAGGCTCCATCTAGCATAGGGAGAGTGTGTGCAGGGACTCAAAAATCAGTGCTGCAACTACGTAGGAAAAGCCCTGTCATGCAGAAACCCAGTCCCGTGCTTTGAGGATGAGTGGGAAACAATCTCCTTGCCCGTTGCTTCTCCAGCCTTGACGTGCTGTTCTCAAACAAATCTGGTACAGAGGAAAAGCACCTGCATACAGCAGGTGGAATGGAACCTGCTGGGGAGGGTGGGTCCAGGCTGGGTCCTTCAGAGAGTGGGGACCAGTTCCACCAGGCTGGAGATGCACCTGGTGAGAGCAGGCACCTGTCCCAGGCTTGTATCCGCCTTGATGTTTGCAGGGTGGCAGTGCAGAAAGTCAGTCTGTGGCCTGTTGAGCCTCTCACAGACATGTTTCTGGTGGCTGGTTTATGCTGCTCCTGCTCTCAGTGTCCAGGTGCTGCAGCACAAGCAGTGGGTTGCAGTGGCTGAGAGGGTGCTGCATGGTGTCACATGAGAACATGCTGTGGTGCTGGGAACGCCTTAACGTGCTCATGCTGTTGGAAATCGTGGTGCTGATCTTACAGATCTTTCTAGGTCAGCCTGCAGGAAAGATATTAGTTTTTGCCTCCGAAACTCTTGAGGTGCTTGGAAGGATCCCCAAGGGACCCACCAAATCCTGCTTTGGAGTGCAGTACAGCAGCTGATGGGGGGGACGCTGCTCCTGTGGTCCACAAATCACTTTTTTCTACCATTTTCAGAGCAGAGCGGGTGGTTGTGTATCTCAACTTTAGATTTTGCAGGTCCAACTTTTTGCAGGTTGCCAGATGTAGATTTTCCCCAGGATCATTACCTGGGGGGTGCCAAGCAATTGTCTGCAGCACAGAAAGAGCAGCACCACAAGTGGTCTTCAGTCCAATTGTCAGCCTTAGCCCAAAGTTAAACTGATGGAAGCATAAGGGTTGAAGCTATCAGGTGTGGCAAACAAGTGATAGAAAAGTCTTTAGTCTCCCCTGACCTGCCCCTAAAGTAGTAAGACAATAATGGGAAAAACTACAGAAGAAGGAGTATGGAATGGGTCTTTCAGGGAGCCCAAGGGTGACAAGTGATAGAGAATGTTGAAAGGGGGGAAATGTTGATTTATTGGTGTCACTGAGCATGGGTTGAAGCCACCAAATGAGGGTGCTAAGTCAGCAGGATGGGGGAAAATAAGGAAACCATGAATGGGGCAGGTTGTTAATTTCAGAGGGGGAAAGCTGGAAAAAGGGAATAAAAAGTCAATGACATTTGCTAGGTAGAGGGAGCATGTAAGGCAAATTACTGTAGGGACCTGTATGTGTACACAATGATATTTAGCCCAACCACAGCTTCCCACTGAGTACATTTTTAACTACATTTCTAAATCCTCTTGGTTCCTAAAACATCAGAACATTAAGTAAAAACTTCTACTGACGTGTCTTAGAAAGTTTTCATCCAAAGATTATCCTTAAAGCATTAGTGAAGTTTTCCATTGCAAATAAATTGTACGTACTTAAGTCAAAGGATCATTTTTAAAAATGCAATTTAATAAATGCTGTTAAATGCAATCTTTTTCATAACCCATTAATGCTTTCCTTTTGCTTGACCAAGTCCTCTGAGTACTTCCCTGACACTTGGTGGAGACACTTACTGGCCAAATGGTCGAAAACAAAAAAGCCCAAAACACCTAGGTGCTGGGGTTTATGGAAGCTTTTTAAATATACATACACACCCACACTTTTGCCCTCTACTTGGAACAGCAAAAGCAGCTTGAAAGCGCTGTGAGTTCTGAACACTTAACAGCCCAAGGGAGGCCTTACCTTTGTGTCCCCAGTCCTGTAGCAGCTTATGAGCACACGGCTTAGCTCACACAAATGCTTCCACCAAGGAAGATGACTTAATATGCCCAAAGTGAAGTATTCACATGACACGTGTCAAACCAGTCTATGTAAGAGGCACTTTCACTAGGTACAGGAATCTCACCCAGTGGTCTCAGTTCAGTGGTATATTATAGTGAAAAAAGAAAAGGCAGCAGACACAAATCCTCTGTGTCAGCCTTGTTGGCTGGTAATTGTGGTCCTCGATGCATGTTTTCACATGTAATAAAACCAGTTACAACTGGGAACTCTGTAACTTAGGGTCATAGAATGATAGAATGGTTTGGATTGGAAGGGACCTTAAACATCCTCTAGTTCCAACCCCTTGCCATGGACAGGGACACTTCTCACTAGGCCAGGTTGCTGAAGGTCTTATCCAACTTGGTGTTGAACACCACCAGGAATGGGGAGTCCGCAGCTTCTCTGGGCAATCTGTTCCAGTGCCTCACCACACTCACAGTAAAGGATTTCTTCCTAATATCTAATCTGAACTTGCCCTTCATCAGCTTAAGGCCATTTCCTCATCCTATCTCTACACACCCTTGTCTGAAGTCTGTCTCCAGTCTTCTTGTAGCCCTCTTTAGGTACTGGTGGGAGGAATGAGGTCTAGAGGTTTAGAGCCTTCTCATCTCTAAACTGAACGGTCCCAATGCTCTTTCTGTAGATCTTCTCAAGGTTTGACTACCTGGTGCACAATAAAAAGCCTATGAAGAGTAAGGCTTTAAAATATTCTACCGGCTAACATTATTTAATAGGCAAGGAAAAAGCCTAGAGCTCAAAGTATGACTCCTAACCAAGCCCGATATCATGGCTGTTCTTCAGAAATTGAGAATTCTGCTGCGTATCTGCTGTGTATCTCCTAGGTGGCAGATACTGAATATACTTGCTCAAAACTGCAGTCATCCCTTCACAGAACTTGTCTGAAGCAGCCACTTTCATAGTTAAGCAGTTCCTGATATCTTTTTTTCCTCCTGGTACCCCTGTTTAAGTTCCATTGACTTATCAGAGGTGAGGGCCTGCCCCATAATACCTTGTAAAAAAGTACCTTGCCTTTCTCGTAGGAGTTAGTCAGAATCAGGCCTGAAATCAGAATAGCTGATTCCAACTAGACCTTATACACTAAGAAAGCCCTGATGGAACTTGCTAATAGATTGTGACTATACATACAATATACAGACAATACAAATCCTAATAACAGATGGAATAAAAATTAAATATTGAATTTGAGAAAGGCATACTGCTGATGTTTTCCTTTTGTAGGTAAACTATAACAAGTTTGTAGTTGTTATCAAGGAAACTTGCAGCCTCCATGCCAATCTGCCAGGGCTGCCAAAATGTGTGGTTCTGTCTTGAAGGAGGCAGCTGAATTGCTCAGACCCATTTTTTGAGTGGTGCTCAAGGCTAGCAAATTGGGAGTGAATACCAAAACTAAATGGGAATGCCAAGGCTTTGAAACTAGCAGTTGTCTCTCTACAGATCAACCCTCTTTCCCTTAAGGCTCCATAGAAATAAAAGACCTGTAATACAGTCTATTACATTGAGAAGGTATATCCTTTATATAAACCTCAATCTCCTTCTAAGATTTAATGTGACATCACTGTGCATGAATTAGTCCTAAAGACCTCTGCGTCATTCCTTGCAAGCCTTAATTTACCAACTAGTCAGCAGCAAGTGGAGAACCTGCTGTTGGAAACACAGGCAAACAAAAGCAGGAGAAGAAGGAGAGATGCATTCTTGCACAGTTCAATTACAAAAATGGGGCAAAGTATGATTTCAAAAGAATATTGTCATTTCATAAGCACTCACAGCCAAGCCGTTAGGAAAAATGATCAAGAGAATGTCTTTGCAGTCAAGGACAGCCACATAATTATTGTTTGTATAACTACCAGTGGGAAAATTCCAGTCCTACAGCAAATGGTAGTGGCATTAAAATGCTAAAATTTCTTCTTCTCTTACACGTTTTCAACTGCTGGGAAAGTATCCTGTTTTGTGTATGTATGCTACCTGAAAAACGTAAATAAGCTTTATATATGCAAAGAACAGTATTCCTTAGAAACTATGAAGTACAAGATATGCTTTTGCTTCAAGAAGCAGGTTTCATATTGTGCCACTGAGAGAAGAGCAGATCCAAAAAACCAGACAGATCTTGGCAATCACACTTTACACTTGTGATGAAGGCAGGACATCCATACCAAGCAGCATTAAGGCAGTTCGAGTCCTTACACAACCATCTATGCATTGCAGACAAAAATCAGTAGGATTGAGTTTTTTTCCTCTGTGGTGTCTGGAAAATTCCTGAGTATGCAGATCAAAACAAATCCCTTGTTGAGGGGGGAAGGATTGTTTCCTTCAGCTGCAGTATTACTTTTGGTGATATTGCATCCTTTTTTCCAATAGACCGAGCACTCATCTCTCATTTTAATCTCGACTGGAATTGTAATTATTCCATAAGGGTGCTTATTGAGTATTTCTTGAATATTCAGCCAGATTTTCATAGATAGAAAAAGCTATATGGTTTTCCTGTCTTATCTACTTTTTAAATCCCACCAATCATCTTCACAACATTTTCATATCACCTTAATTTTATGGAGATTAAACTAAGTCATAACTTATTCCCAGAGATAAATGTCCATATTTTGCACTCTCTGACATTTCAGTGCTAAGGTACTACTTGTTGGGTTGTATAAGCCGCCACATGTAGTTTTCAGCAGTGATGGAAGATCTTAGCTAATTTTCCATCTATCAATTCAACCCTCATGTTCCAATATAAATTAACAAAAAATGTAGGTTTCAGTCTGACTTCAATAGACCTGACAAGAAACAGTAAAAGCCGGCCTAGATAAAGGTAAGAAAAAAATTATCTTAGTTTCTTGTAATTGCAGCTTCTTCAGGTACTAGGTCAAAGCGCAGAATGAGATGATAAGACATAAACAAAAATATGGTTACAGCAACTGAAGCAACAAGGTAGTTGTTGTTCATTTTTTCACTTAGTCTGTTCTATCCTACAAAAAAAAATAATAGGTAACAACCACAAGCCCCAATTCTAAAAAGAAATGGTGAAATAAAGTCCCAAGAGTTTCTGGGATTTATTATGTAGGATAAAATATGAGGTTTGTTTAGTCCAGCATCCTGCTTTAAGCACCACATAGTGCCATTTCACTGGAAGTTGCAAGACCCTCATATTAGACAGCTGAGTGTCTCACCCAGATCTCTAAGTGCTAGAGATTAGACACTGTGCTGAAGCACAGCATTTACATCTCTTCCAAAATTTGCATCAGCTTTAAATATTGCCACTTCTGAGAATTTAATTATCCTACAGATAGCTAGTTCTGCACTGAACCCATGAATTTTCTTTCCAGGCTGAAAGCTTCACAAGACTGTCTACATACAGCTGGAATGAGCCTCCAAGCAGTGCTTGCATTTCAGGTCAATTTTGTTGTCAGACACATAGATGAAGGGCCCACAGTTTAGAATTTGAGATACTGACAACCTGAGTTGTCCAGTGGTCCTATGACCATGAAGGGGAGAAATGTCATTCCTCATAGGCGATTGAACATTCTTATTCCCATCCCTCAGGGTAACACACCTTATGCTGATGTTAATATGGTATCAGAATGCCTTGGGGAATGGCAGAGTTATAAAGAGCAAGGTAGTGAAGGGAAAAGACAATTTATGAGGGCCTCAGGTACCTTTTCTTGTTTGCCTTGGGTTAGATGACTTTTGTTTTGAGCAAAAGGCATTAGAGCATCTTTCATGTGTTGTTAGGTGGATGCATTTGTCAGGATAAAAATACTGATTTCAGTAACAAATGCTCATAGCTCACAGTGAATCTCTTGCTATGAAATGATATCCCAGCACAATAAACAAAGAACAGGACCACTTACTCTCACATATCCATGTCCAAATGAAGTAACCTGTTCTTGAGTTCTGCTCACTCACCACTGATACGTTACACTACTCTTTCTTGCAGGACTCTACTATTCCATTTTTCCTTTTACTAAATTATTCTCCTTCTGTTTTATCACAATTTGTATATTGTCTATCCATATAAACAGTGGTTCTGATTCAGCGAAGTGGTCATATGAGTTATTTGGAGTAGACCATCTGTAGTGTGATCATGTGGCACATACAGGACAACCAGGGGATCAGGCTCAGCCAGCATGGAATATATCCTGTGTATGAATTCTGCTCTATGGCTTTATACATATACTAGCAGGTTGTGAAAAGTTGATAAGGTAGTATCATGTCTGTTCTCCTCGCTCTTCCTTTCTCAGCTCCTTTCCTGAGAGAGATTTGGGGTCCAGCTGCTTTCAGAAAGTGACCTCTTGAATGCAGTTGTAAGCCAGGGACAACCACAGGCTGCTATCTGAAACATTTTAGAAGTAAGTATTAAAACCAGTTTTAAAATTTGTGTGCCTGACCTAATTTCCATAGTTTCCCTGCCTGTCTTCAAACAGGGCAGCTGATAATGGACATTTCAGCACACCATCAGAGACACGCTCCATAGAAAACACGTAAAGGTCACTAGGGAGCTTTGCAAAAGCCTTTAGCATGTTTTGTTTTGTAAATCTGATGCCAGACAGCATTAGCAGCCAGAGCAGCACATGAATTGCTGCAACAGTGTGCACAAGGGGCAGCAGGAGTTCATGTTCATATATCCCAATGAGAAAACCCAGGAATTACAGAGGCCTTCTTTCCATCATTGTAATCTTATGTAAGAAGGCTGCTTGTGGGTTGATGCCTCTTTTTAAGGACTAGACTTCCTCCAAATACAGGAGCAGGGCTGCTGAGAGCGAGGAGACCTGGCAGCAGGTAAGGAAGGTCTCTGTGGGATCCAGAGTGCCCTTTTCTTGGCATGGTTCTTTGCATGCATCCCTACCTAACCGCCCATGGATCCTACACTGCTTGCGCTGTCCTTGTCTGCAACATGCATGCACTCCTGCCTCGGCTTTTCCATGCCTAGTGCTGATGAAAGTAAAATATGCAGGAGCAAGGGTTGCTTTGGCATTGAGACCCTAAAGAGCTCTTTGGTGGTTCTGGGACCATAACACTGTATGTACAGTGAGCGGTTAAGACACATTAACTATGAATTTCAATACAAAATGAATTAGATTTGTTAAGTCCTTTGTGTTTGCTGGGGAAGACGAATAGACTGTATATGTGCCTGAGAAATGTTTTGATAAGTTAGGCTGGAACTCCCTCTGGTGATCAGGACTTGTATCAGATTTGACTAAAAGGTGAATAGCAGCTTTCTGGGTGTAGTTTTATTTCTACAGAAGGAATCTAAGGTGATCTTGAAAGCTGCCGATTTCCATAAGTTCCTCAGTAATCATCCACTGTGTAGAGAATAATAAATTAGAAAAGATCAAATGTCATTATCAAATTGTAATTAATGTCATGTGAGAGCAGATGGTAGGTTCCGTTGTAGAAGGAGAAGGGCATAAAGTTTTGATAGAGAACAGCAGATAAGGAAGGCTGCAAGTTCTAATCCTTTCATTACTGTAGAACACATAGGTATATTTCAAGATAACATGCAGCACTGGGCTAGTGGCACTGCTGCAGTATCTGCTGTCTCTCTGGCAGCCTCCACTTGCAGGATCCTAACAGCTCTAAGCCAGGCTTCTGGAGCACCTTTTGAACAAACACCCATTGAACTTCCCCTCAGGTTAAACTTAAGAGCAGCAAATGTCTTTTGAAAGTGATGTTCGGCATGACATTTTATGTTTCGTGGGAAAAAACATGGTGTCTATGGTTTAAAATTGGGGTTTGTTCCACCTTAAAATGTTGTTCTCTTTTCTGAAGATTTTTATATCTCATCATTCACGAAGCCATGGGAAGGCACCCTGCAGAGATCTTAGAAGACAGTAAAATTATGCTAGAGTTTATTTTTACCCATGGAAAGGCAAAAGATAAGAAACAGAAGATTATTTAAATTACCTTTGCCTGTTCTATGTCAGGAACTCAGCACAGCCCATAAGTAGTTTTGTAACAGATAAATGGTCCTTAGGTCACTCTTATCCTTGGCTCTAGGAAACTCTTCAAGGTACTGTCAATTGAAGTAGACTTGAATCTCCTCTAATGCTTCCAGCCTTCACTCGTGAAATTAACATAAATTTTTATTCCGATATACATTATGTCATGCCCTTTGGGTCCTGCTACAGTGAAGTAGACACTACACCTGAACTCAAGAGCTGAACTTACAAAAAAGCAGAGGGAAGGGCACAGGGGCTGACAACTGTTGCCAGTGTTTTTTGTCTTATTTAGCAGACCTGGTGGGTGTTGCCAGAAGGGCTGTTCAGTGCCGCTCACTGAAAAACTGCCCATCTGGGAGCTAAATTTGTTTTTCACAAGACTTCTAAAGTGTCTGTGTCAACCAACTTGTATGATATTTCAGTCCTGTTTTTCAGCAGGCATTTGGTACTTCACAGTCCTCTCCTCCAAAATGCTGCAGGAGCCATTAGTCCAAGGATCCTAATAGACAGGCAGTCATGTTTTCAAGTCTCAGTCCCTTTGGCACAGTCTTGCTGACCACATCGGTGCATTTAGGCTATGTCCTGCAGATCAAGTGTTTTCATGATACTGAAGCCCACCTGCACCCATGCAAATACTCGGTTCCTACAGGCACGATGAGTAGGGCAGGTGCTCAGCCGATAAAGACTTTGGGTGCACTGCAATGCCACAACCCCTGGAGTCGTGTCCAGCCACGGTTCTGTTTGCGCCAAAGTATTGGTCACATGATAATCCAGGTGGGGTAAAATTTGCTGCTGTGGAAGTCAGCTGGAGCTCTACCACCCTTCTCAAGGGCAGCAACACTCACACAATAATTCTGTTCATGTCTACTTGTGTCAACCTAACCGTGTCTGGTTGACCCACCTTTGGGTTCATCTTTGAGTGAATGAATGAAAAATGCTTACATTGAACAAGTATACTGAATGTTTACTCAAATACCAAAGGTTCGAGAAAAATCAAGATGCCTTCTGTTGCTGCTAAGCCAGAAATAAATATTGGCCATTATATTATTAACTGCATAATTGCTTTCTTGCATAGCCCTGTTTAAAAATTTGTATGACATGCAACTCTTGTCCACTAAATATCTAATTTATAAATACTTGAAATCAATACTGTCTTGATTTGATTGTGGAGTTCATGGAAAACCCTGGTTTTTTCTCTATATTCTGACTTGTATCCTTCAAGAGAGTAGTTGGAAAATTAGAATGTAATTCTAATTTGCAGACGTAACACAGAAGGGACACAGCTTTGACATAGAGAGAACAAACTGTACAGCTTCTGTTATGAGAAGTTGGAAACCAAAAACTGCAGCTGCCAATGTAGCCAGCTTCTTTTATTATGCAAATGTCAAAGGTAGTTTCCACATCCATTTTAAGGTCAAAAGACTTTTTTTTTGGTATGAGATCAAACATCCTTAGTCTACTGTGAAATATTTAAAACTGGAAGAAAGCTGCTATTGCGTAAATAACACCTTTGGACCTTTTATTTTAGTACTACAACCCAACTGTGAAATCCACTCTATTCTATTCAACTCAGTGATGTATGCACACAGGTGTTTTAGTCTCAGAATATAGTTTTCCTCTTACAGGAAAAAAAGAAAACAGTTTATATTGCTGATTTTTGCAGGAAATTCTTAATTCCAATCCACAGATTGCAGTAAAGTGTTTTTTTCTTAGAAACACTCACTATCTCAAGTCAGAAGGGACCCATAAGGATCACTGAATTCAACTCCCTGCTCCTTGAAGTACTAAAAATTAAGCCATGTGACTAAGAGCATTGTCCAGACACTCCTTGAACTCTCTCAGGCTTGGTGCCATGACCTTTTCCGCAGAGAGCCTGTTCCAGTGGCCAATCACCCTCTCAGTGAAGAACCTTTTCCTAATGTCCAATTTGAACTTGTCTTGATGCAGCTTCATTCTCATTCCTTAGGTCCTATCACTGGTCACCAGAGAGAGACCATCACTTTCTCCAGTGCTGCCCACCTTGAGGAAGGTGCAGACTGTGATAGTGTCACCCCTCAACCTCCTCCAAGGTACATAAACCAAGTGACCTCAGCCTCTCCTCCTTAGTCTTTTTAATTCCTTAGTCCATGGACTAAGCATAGGATGACTCACATGGGTCTCACAAGTCCTTTAACCTGTGATTATCCTCTCAGGCTACCTTTGCACTGATGCAACACCACTGACCTCAGTGGATTTATCTCTGACCTCCAATCCAAGAAGCACGTTGAGAAACAGTCTCAAAGTCCCTCAGCAATGACCAGCTTTGTGTTGTATTGCCCTGAGAGCATATGTTGGTATCATCCAATACAATTTCTCACTGTAAGGACAAATGCAGAGTTCTCATTGAATGAACATACCCAGGAGCTTCTCACATTTCCTGAATTCCTCCATGATCCTATTGCTCAGTTACAAAGAAGTGGCTTATAGAAGTGCCACAGCATGAAAACTAACTACTTTGTGAAACAAGTGTCGTTCTGTTAAAACACGTGGAATTTTGGTTTTGTTGATGTTGACTTGTAACTGCTAACCCACTTCTGTTTGCCAGTGCATTTCAGAAATAACTAATAGTTTAATTCATGTTCACAGTGGTCTGCTGGACAGAAATCTGTACTATGACATGGATTATGGACTTAGAAACAAAGCAACCAATGGTACATGCTGGTCTCAGTGGCTTTTACACAGCTGATTTCAACATATCTATGAGGCAAGGTCCTCGCATAGAAAACATGTCAAGAAATTGGCTGTGAGCATGGAAGATATGAAAGACCTGTGAAGGAGCAGGAGGCAGCAGTTCTCATGTTCCCTGCTCCCATGGTGCAGGCACTGCTTGCCCACATCGCAGAGGGGAGCAGGTCAGAGCACACTGCACTGTTTGGGAAAGGCGTTCCCTGAGGACGTGCCTGCCCACAGGTGACTGACCTCACGCTGCTGGGAGCATAAATTAAACAATGAAATAAATTTTCAGGTGTAAGGCACGATGTTACCCACACTGACACTGATGAATGAGTGTATATCCCATGGCACTGAAGCAAGAGTCCTCTTCAAATGTCATACTTCTAACAACAACAACAACAAAAGTCATAACTTATATTCCAGCCAGCAAAAGTACTTTGAACTTTGAATCCTTGACATCATTGTGCAACGCTCTTGCTCAATCACACAAAGACAACTGTACATGGGAAAGTACCCCCTCATTTTGCAATATTATAATCGCAAGAATTATTAATGTGCTGAGTGAACATCGTTGAGTTTTTAATGGAAAATGAAGTTAAGGCATCAGTTTGTTAACCTTCTGAAAAAGCACATCTAGAAGAAGACATTGAAATGCACTTACTCTGATTCTTTTGACTGAGTCTGTGGCTGTAAAAGCTCTTCTGAACAAACTACAAAGCCCAAAGTAATCAGCTAGTCATTTTAAGCCTCACAAAGTCTGGTGATAAAGTAGCATGAGGAGAAATGGCTACATTCAGAGTCGGGGTTGAATCAACTAGCAGTTCATGCGTGTTGGCACCACGCCAAGCTGTTACAGCGTGCCTAAAGTGTGTGCACAATAGTTCAGAGCAGAACTTCATTGTAAAGTTCCATGCAACTCCAGAAAAGCAGCAGTCTTGAAGTGTGTTTTTCAAAATAAAGCAAGTGATCAAGGGCTCAAAGTCCAGATTTGCAAATTAATACAGAAACAGAATGCGACGTATGTTGAGCTTTCAAGATGGACTTTTAACACTTAGGTCTTAAAACCTCAATCATATATTCTAAAATTTTTTGGGTCACAATTCCCTTGTCAATTTACTATTAGTGTATTGAGAGTTCTCCTTTTTATGTTACTGTGGTTAATCTGAAGTCATGAAAGTTATTCTGTATGAGAAAGTATTTCATGGAATGACAGAGTAGTTGAGATTGGGAGCACCTCTGGAAATTACCTAGTTCAGTTCTTTGGTCAAAACATGCTCAACCAGGAGAAGTTGTCCTAGACAGTTTCCACTCAGTTTTTTAATTAAGACTCTACTCGAGTGCTGAATTAGCTTTACAGTGCGATAATATTAATTATGTTTAAGTAGAATTTCCTGCATTTTACTTTGTGTCCATTGCCTCTTTTCTTTTCATTGGACACTATAGGGCCGAATCTGGCTCTTTACTTACACATCTAACCAGCTATACCTCTAAAGATTTTATTTATTTCTCTTAAAATCACACAGAGCAGCAAAAGGCAAGTTATGGCACTTTTTTCTATGAAACATCACCTTCTCCCAGTTGGCTTTTTTCCATTTGAGAATACAATGTAATGATTGCAGAGTACTTAATATTTCTATTTTATTCCCTTCTTTGTTCATCTAACTTTTGGAAATTCAAATGGCAGGGCCTTTCATGACTTTAAACAAATTTGCCTGATTGTATTTAAAGAGAGACACCACACATGGATAAGACAAATCTGCAGCAAGGGGACTTAAAAGATAGAATATTAGTGTGAACCCTACTTACATGTGTCTCACTCAACAAAAGGAGACCAGCTCTAACTTTCTGGAGAAATGTACAACCAGGAACATTTCACTCATTATTTTGGTTTGTTCATGGCTGATAAGCCTGTCCTTGTAGACCAGCACCAAGAACGTGCCAAGAGCTCAAAAGACAAGAAGTAAGGTTTTTTTGGTTACTAAGGCTTGGAATTGCATTTTCCATGGAGAAATTTGCAGCACAGCAGAGGAGATCAGTTTTACAGATATGCCAGCCCTTTCTTGTACCTCCCAATGGTCCTCTCTTTCAAAGGAGAAATAGTTCACACATAATAAGCTATTTTAGCCCAGGTCTGACCTTGCTCAGTATTCTTAACTAAATATAGTCCTGAATTAGGGTTTCTTCTACTTTTCAGAGTACTTTAGTAATCCAGACTATGATTTCAACTGTAGAATTTACCTCCTTGGTTGGAAGAGAGGGCTGTAAGGAAACAGTTTTTTGGTAGGAAATATAAGTGAAGCCTGCTCATCTGTTCATTTCTTCCCTCTCCCAGTTCTTATCGACATCTTGGTGACCACCATAGTCACCTCCTCTAAGACATGAGAACCTTATATTCCCAAGTATGCTATGATCAAATTGCATTGCTTTCCCAACCTTGTTCTGACTTCACCTTCTAAAACTAAAATAAATTACTGAGATTCACACTTTCTATCTTCCCAAAAATCTAACCCTAAAGCTAACCATGTCCTTAACCTTAGGGATATAAACTGGTTGTATTTGCTAGCATCAGGAGTGAGTACTTCCAGGGGAAGCAGCTGCACAGCTTGTTAACATCCTCTCCTTGCAGCAGTTACTTCACCTCCCCTTGAGGTTCAGAATAATTATCTCATTCGAGTAGCACTCATGGATGAAGTTTAACCCTAGAGCACCAAGCCTCAGGCTGTAAGAACAGTGGAAGTGTTGTAATCAGATGGCACCAGCCCTGGCCTCAGCATGTCTCACCCTCTGACCGCAATCCTTTGGGGAATTAAGCACCCTTTGAAGCTCCTGGCACGGGCATGCAAAAGGGCTTGCGTGGCCATGATGTGTGGGAACAGGGAAGGGAGCCCTCAGCACGCCTGGCCGTGCCAGCCAGGCACAGGGGCAGGAACTGAACCAAAACGCACCCTACCCAACCGCGGACCACTGTTTTTCACGGGCACTGGAAGCACGACTCCAGCCTTGCATCCAGGGGTGTCACCCAACCCTGCCGCTGCACCGCCAGCAGAGGACACTCTGCAGTTCACAGCACAACTACAGAAGAACTGTGAAGATGCTAGAGAAAATGCAGATGTGCCATCTACTGTGTTTGTCACAGCAAGCTATTGTTCAGGACTTACCTGTGCTTTAGCCTCTGTCACTGTCTTGCCATCACTTCCTTCAGGACTGTACAAGCAACTAAGAGAGCTCCTAGATGAGTGAGCCAGAATCACAACAAAGTCCTGGGTTGATCCAGCCTTGGGACAAGAGCTTGTAAGGTGCTGCAGGAGGAAATCAGTATGTCTATTCCTCATTTAACCACACTGTCTTCCTGCAATTTCTTGCTCCTTGTTCAAACAAAAAAATACCACTCCCCCCACCCAAAAAAAAAAAAAAAAACCACACCCCAACCAACCAACCAACAAAACACAAGCACTAAAAAACAAAAGTCCTTCACATGCAAGTTTTCAGACTGGATTTTTCCTCTCACAAATGAAGTTCTGTGTGGTTTTCCCAGGCACAAGCAGAATCAAGTCTTTAGTTCATATTGTCACTAGATTCAGCACAGTGTGCAGAAAACATTTTATTTAGACAGACATTTGTGGACATGCAGGTCACAGTCTGGAAGTGATACATGCACATAAACATTACACTGAAATTCAAGGTAACTTGCATTAGGAGAGCTGCCCCTTACACAGACAGCATTTCCTTGACTGGGACCAGAACCACTAACATCTGTCCTGTCTTCTGGCAATATCATTAACATGCCCTCGAATCATCTGTCCTCTGGTTCCGTGTGGGTGTTTGGGGAAAACAGGAAAGGAAAAGCATGCCTGTGCTTAAAATTGTTATTACCAGGGACGAACAGAGAAAATAGTTTCACTTGTCATTAACTAAGCACATAAATAGTGTGTGAGGATTAAAGCACAGAGACACACAAACATAACATCTCACATCACTCCACGGTTTTCACTTTGAGATTTCCAAGCTGGGGCTAGGCTGAGTGGTTTTTCGGGAGGTTTAGGGACACCATCTAGCGTTGTTACTTGGAAAACGCACATTATGTCCTAGCCCCTTAAACCCCTGTCCCATCACTGTGGGACAGCAAAAAGGTGACTGGATGAGTTGCCCAATCTGTAGGTACATCCTTCATCAGTATAAAGTGTAAGGCAAACAACTCATATGACAACAAATTACACATACCAGAGCCCATCTTTCCAGGAATGAGATACACTGCCTTGACAATTTTAGTGCTCACCTTTCAGCAAATCAGGCAGCTGCCAGGCTTGGACCTGGCTTGCTTTCTTGAGCTTTGAGCTTACTGTCCAGACTGGTCTCAATGATGCCCTTGTCTGAAGGATAAGAGTTTTCTCACAATCAAAACCCAGGAGTAACCAATAAAGGACTAACAAAAGAAAATCTTACTACTCTCCTCAAGATAGCAGAATTGCACCAAGCGACCGCCGGCACTCTCCGCTTCCCAAGGCCCACAAGGCCTCACTGGGCCTCACTCCTCCACACGAGCAGAGCCGACAGCAGAGAACCTGCTCCCGGGTCCACCGGAAAGGAAAGAGAGGAAGAGGCTTCTCCCCCTTCTTATTTATACCCTGGTTTACGTAAAAAATCGTATGGAATACTGGGAACATGACCACTTCCTCGGTTACAACCTGGTTACCAAGGAAGGTCTAAAATCAAAACCACTACAATTTTAGAGCAAAGTCTGACATGAGCAGTGTATTTTATATGTGCATTTGTGCACAGAGCAACCAGCATTAGAGTAAGAAAGAGCAATTTTTCCCAGCTTTAGTCTCCTCACCACGGAGAACAGTCTGGGAATATTGCTGCTGTTCACTATACTGACCTCAGAGGGTGCCACCAAGAAGAGGCAGCTCTGTAGCTTCATTACTTTATCAGCACAGAGGTCTGAGAGTCTAAATGACCCTGTTAGGAAGGCAAATGAGACAAAGCAGAGTACTCCTGCTCCTGAGCACTTGTGGATGGAGGTAGCTTATTCCAGCGTCTGTATAGTTAGATTTCTTAGACATCTCTCCCCCAGGCAGTCTTGAGTATGGACACAGAAAGGCTCAAAGCCACACCATAATTCATGTCCCACTTGGTTTTGTTTCCTTTGTTGACAGATATGCACCAGGCCATCTACTTCAGTCTGTACTAGAAAACAAGATGCTGATGACCAGGTAATTTAAAAAAATGTAAAGGCCAAAATTAAAAATAAATAATTAGCATTATGCATTATTACATCTTTCCCCAAGAATTTTGGAACTCCTTCCAGGTACTCGATACTATCCTTAGTCTAAAGACTAGCAGTCAAGGACGTAAAGTCTGGGAAAAAACCTCTCCCATCAGGCATCTCTGAGTGAGGTCAGCCTGGTTTGCTCTGTGTCTGCAGAGATCTATTCAAGGGATTCAAACATGAAAGCAGAGGGCCAAGGAGACTGGACCATGCACAAAGCAGAAGACAACACCAAGCCAAATAGGAAAGCCAATGACAAATGGTTGAACAAGAATTCCTTGTGGCTAACATAAGTAATTAATTAGTAAATGAACATAATTTTAAGCCCTCACATTCCTGAGATAAATACAAGTAGGTCCTGTGGAATTCCTCTAATACTTTAGCGTAGAACTCTAATCTTTGTTATTTATATATACAGAACTCAGCAGAATCAAACTCAAGAGGGAAAAGCTCATGAACTCTATGATTAACTCCAGTAAAATCTGACTTACTTAGATTTTCTAGGCCCATTATCCTCAAAATATGCAAAAAAATAGTTATTTAAGATTTGCTATTTTTATTCCTGAATATGTAAATGAGTATTGCTTTTCTGAAATTCAACCCAATATTATTATTTCAAGCAGAGTGCAGTGAATTTCAGCCCTTAGGAGGACATATTTTCATCTAGAATCAAAGTTGTTATCTTTCTCTCATTTTCAAATCCCTCATGTTTTAAAAAGTTAGGTGAAATTACAGGCACAAATGTTATTCAAGGGCAAACAAGGCAGGTTTTGCACACTTCTGAGATGGAGTGCAACCATCATTATACTGCTGAAGAACTGAACGATAATAATTATGATCAGTTGTGTATGCTCATAGGCTTCCTGACTTTTAACTTGATATCAAAATACGATGAGAGTCATTGAAAAAAAGACCAAGTCTGAAATTAGCAGGGAGTAAAACCACCGTAATGCTAGACAGAAATATGGTCTGTCCTACTCACATCAAACTTTGCTGGGAAATTGACTTCTTTCATTATGATTTCACATTTGTTCTAAAGACATGAGCAAAGAAGTTGTACACCTATAATGAGTTGCCACCCATAATGGACTGTAAAACCACTGATACATTTATTTATTTATTTATCTATTTGTTTATTTAAATATTCATTTACTCTCACTGTAACTAAAACCTGTCTCAAATACAAGGTTGAATAGGTAGATAATTTGAAATTCAGTGCTGTCTGGGACTCATTAATGGAATGCAAGATTTGTTCTGGCAAAGTCTATGTCTGTTTCTTTTTCCACCTAGCATTTTTGAGACAGACATACTGTCTTTTGGCAATGATCAACAGTCAGCATTTTCGGCGTTGTTGCTTTTGGAAAACAAGATATTAATTACCCACTAGATGTGAAAATACCTTCTCTGAGTACTACATTCTTTTCTACAACATTTAAGTTGTAGAAAACATTTAAGTATGTTTGTGCATTAAACATGCCGTTTATTTAACCAGCTTGGTTATATGAGCTATAGGAGGCAGGCCCAGGCACCCCTGATGCATAGATGAGAGACCTGTGATTCCTGAAACCCAGAGCAACCCTGGGCTGTTCTCCTGCTATATTTACAAACAAAGTAGACACAGATCCACACTCTAGCCCAATGCCCTGTTTGGCTTGTAAGATCTATGTTGTTGAATACCTTGTCCTTAAACAGGCTGGTCACACAGACAGATCTCAAACAGCACACACAGGCCTGTCTCTAATTAATTTTGCTTTAAGACATCTTCCTAGCTGCAGTGTCTCCCTCCTACTCGTTTTGCTAAAATAAGAAAAAAATACCCTTGTAAAACTACAGATTTACTTTCTTTTGTTCCCCAGTACTCCCCACAGTATGATTTAAAAAAAGCCTTAAACTATTTTATGAATGTTATTTTAATAAAACAGTTTGTAAAATATGTTTGTGTTCCTCCCATTTCTACTGTTTCAATAATTCTATTTATGGTCACTTACCTCCTTAAGCATTTCAATGAGATGAAGAATCTGGAGACATGTGACAGCAAGTAAAACACTTTGATCCTTGTTTTTCTGCAGCAGACTGGGAAATCCCCATGAATAATAAGGAAGGAAATCTAGGGGTTTCCCTGAAGATCAACAGACTGCCTGAGCATCTTCTAAAGCACAGTGCAGCAAGAACACTAACAATCAAGCTGGGAAGAGTACGTACAAGTAAGAGAAGTTTGATGGATATGCTTAGACTACACTTTTGGAGGAAATTAATAGTAACTAACACACAGCTCTTCACGTAAGGTGATTTCTCTTTTTCTTGCTTTGCACCACATCCAAGGAATAAGGGTCCACAGATAACAGCTTAAGTGTCTTTCAGCTTTCCATGTGGCAAGCAAGTATGTGGAACAAAGTTGGACTTAAACAAATTATCACTTCACTGGCAAAAGAAGTACCACAGGGAGAAAAGCTGTTCACAAACCGTGCACAAATCTATTAAAACGTGTCTTAAAAAAGAGCACAAATTTTTAAAACTTCAAAGCAGTTTGCTTTTTGGCATGTATTCCATTTAGAAAAGTTCTGCGTTTGTTACCCCTTTTCAAAAAAAGCCCACTTTTACTCTTAGTTTTGAAAATGCTTTTTTTTTTTTAATTTGAAAATGGGACTTAATTTAAGAAGGCGTAAAAAAAAAAGATAAAAGAATGGTGTTATATAATATAGAAATAAGGAGGAGGTGTTAGTAGGAATATGCAAAATGTTTGGTTTAGGGTAGAACCCAAATAAATCTGCCGTAGTTATTGGTTTGCTTTGCAGAAAGTAGTTCTGTTTCAGTTAGACTTCAGTTAGTTTCTATTCCTTATTCAGTCAGCAGTTCTTCCCATTCAGGCAGCATGACAGAGGAGAATTAATCAACCAGCCCTTACCTGGACCAATGTTTCTAATTATGATTGACAATTTTTGTCACATCCAATGCAGGGATCTGTGTCCTGAAGAGATGACAGCTGAATTTGCTGCATCAGAGCGCCATGGGTTCTGGGTGTACCTCAGGTTTCCACTGAAATCCTACAGAGGTGTCACACAGCTTCCACCACAGAGACTTGCACCTGCATTTCAAACAAATACTGTTTTTCCCTTACGGAACGGGTTAAATGCTGCTACATAAGGGGAGGGAATTTTTGTTCCTTCATATTGCTGCCGGGCAGACAGCATCTGGCTAGAGCTGTAAAAAGACCTTTTTGTTAAAGATAAGCTGGAGTGAAAACAAGAACAGATACTAAGCAAAGTGTGGTATCATACAAAAGACTGTTTATTACATGGCTATTCGATGATTTGGGTGAGTAAATACTGCCAGTAGCAAACCCAATGCAGCGGGTGAAAAAGAGTTCAGTGCCCAGGTTTGCCCTCGTACATGCCCTTTTTTTTTGCCCACCTTCAGCAGCACTAAACACAGGTTGAAGACAGAGGGCGCAACATTTTAGTCATGAACAGTGGAATATTACAATACCTTATTTTTCTACTGCCTGCACCACTTAAATGAAAATGCTGCCTCAAAACAGTTCTGGTGGAAAATAAAGAGTACATGATTTTGCATCTCAGCCCTGATTCAATAATCATTTTCTTTTTCTACATTAAATAGACTTGGATTAAAATGAGTAATGTTTTGAAGAAGGATATGCTTTCTTATTCTGTCTGAAGGCCACACTCATCGTGTCCCTGTCCTTCTCTGTCCTTGTACATGCCCTTTTGTGCAACAGCACATGTTCAAATGTGTTTTGAGTGTAGCTTCTGAATCAGGATCCTCCAGCAAAGTAGACAGGTCACATTTCTGCACTTGAGTGAGGTGTGAAATACATGGAAAACAGCTCACTTCACATTAGCCTTGGTGTCACACTGCTCAGAGGTGCAACTCCTGGCTTCTAATAACTTTCAGGTAAAATTACACAAGAAACTAGAGGACAGGACATGGTGTGTAGTTGACCTCTAGTTCCCCCTTTGGCTGCCAAAATAATTCTTTTGAACCTAGCACTAACTTCCAACTGCAAAGTCTTCCTTCTTTGCCTGGAGGAGTTGGTCGTGAAAATAAGGAAACTGCAAAAGAAGAATCAACAGCAAAAATTGAAGCCAAAGATATTGAAGAATATTAAAGCTTTAATGTTTATTGAACATTTAACTCAGATTCTTTTTACACTGCAAAACTTAGGGCTTCAGGGCACAACAAAAATTATAAAGTTATACAGTTTTTAGATTAATACAAGAGAAAACAGTCAATGGTTATTAATCTAACACACTGCAGGTTGTATTCCAGTATTTCATAGTCTTATTTCTTATGCTACCTTCCTAAAATGTCTTTAATGAACTGTTTCTTTTATGTTCTTTTCCCTTGAGTGTCTCTGTGTCTGAAGTTATCTTCAGGGAAGTAATATGTATTTTACAAGATTCTTGGTAATGTAGACACTTACACCTAAGTCAGTAACAAGGTTTTAAACCTGCTGAAATGTACTGAGTCATCTGTTGCACCAATTAACACAGCATTAATAGAAATACTGTATGTTATTTTGAGTCTTAGAGTTTCATGTATCTAATGGACATATGCCCTATATTTTTAAGCCAAGTGACTGATCTAACTGGTATGATTTTTATACACTTCAAATCCTTCTCATAGATATCTTTCATGTTTGTTATTTCCAAGACTTGTCTTCCACAAAAATCTACTGCCCTTTACCGAGCAGCCCATCACAACTCACTTTCGTAGTCACCAGACTCTATATTAATTTCTCTGTGACCCATTTGATCTCTCATATAACCTTTCCGATCCTGCTTTACAAGGAATTTGATCCATGATTTCAAGGCATGTACATCCATATGTGCAGAAATAAGCTTGCCTTGTTCTTTTTGTTGGGCTTCCTCTGTGTGGAGGAATTCAGGGCTTGGAGTGTTGTTATCTTACACCACAGAGTGGGAATTTACAAACTAACCGCAACAGACCGTGATTCATCTTTCTATTGCTGAGTATCACATTCTTCTCACAAACACCTGAAAAGAACATTCTTAATCATAAAGCAAACTGATTTCCACTCAGACAGCCAGGGTGAAGTCAAAAACTTAACTCTTTAGTTTCCTTCACACTGACCATGTTGACTTGGTTTTGCTCCTCACACTTTAACTGCCCTTTGCTGAACAACCTTGGTTCCCTTCTGTGCTCTTACAGAGTGGACATGGTTCTGTCTCCGCTCATCTTTCTGGACA
This sequence comes from Cephalopterus ornatus, assembly GCA_013396775.1. Taxonomy (NCBI): domain Eukaryota; kingdom Metazoa; phylum Chordata; class Aves; order Passeriformes; family Cotingidae; genus Cephalopterus; species Cephalopterus ornatus. Next base: position 87,421 of record VZRE01009949.1, read on the forward strand.
CTGCATGTCTCATGAAGCAGTTATCTTCAAGTCCTGCCCTTGCTCTGTCGAGTGCACGATTGAACAGGTCAGAGACAGCTTTTTACTGAGGAAGACTGGTGCTTTTTGAAGAAGAGCCTGGAAAACCAATTCATGAGGAGGAAGGAAGGGACATGTCCTGCTGTGGAAACTGGTCAGACACCTAAGAAGAAGTGTGAGGAAAGACAGGGAAAGGAATCCATGAACTCTTGAATTTGATATGCCTAGTTAAACAAAAGAAGATTTGAAGATCATAAGCAGGATAGCTGATTGAAATCCAAGGCAGAGATATTCATGGTCCTGGCTGTCATATGACTTTCTGTATTTCACAGAGGTACAATGGGCCAGGAGCCCTTAAGAGAGATTCTCAGAGGACCATGACCAAAGGTAGATGAAAGATCACTCTATGAATGAAGCTGAAGGCGGTAAGAAAGAGTTCAACAAAGTCTGAAAAAATCTTTCATTGAAGTTTTGCTTTGGTTGTTGACAGAAGCATCAGAAACTTCCCTTGCAACAGGCATGTATATAAATATATATGCCCTGAAACATTTCTGCTCTGGTTGAGAATCTCTCAAAATTAGTAGGATTTTCTTGTTTCTACCTGCTGTTAATTTTTAAAAATAGAACACATTTAGCTTTAAAGCAACACTTCTCATCTCCAAAGCATGCTGAGAAAAGCACTTTTACTGATAGGAGAAATCTCACTGTGAAGGAAATCCTGCAAAAGAAATGGGACTTAGCATGCTATGGGATCAAAAATGGTGTACATAAAAGTGAGTATGTTATAACTACCAAAATATGTAGTCTACTGTCCTTCTAAATGCCTTCTAACTACAAGGCATCTCCAGAGGCTCTGCATCAGTTGGCAATCAGTGCAATTTTTCAATTACTAACATTAAAAGCCTCAGTGAAGGGTTGCACCATCTTATCAAAAACAGGCCTGTGTAATCGTTCGGTTGACTGCAGGCACCTTTTGTGCTTTATGTTATCTTGCTTGTAAGGAAGGAGAGAGCTTGGCGTCAAATCTCACTTCTCCAATATCAGCAAGACACTTGATGTCTGTAACTTGCCTTTTAAGGTTTTCCACTAGGAGGTAATTTACAGAACATAAATTAATTCTCCATGAATATTTTTTCTGAGTGAAATAGAAAGCTGTAAAAATACCAGTCTGGTAGAGGTGTGGACAAAAAAGAACTCCAGCAACATATGTGAGACATTTTGGAGGATCCAGAGGTGGAGTGGTTCTGACTAACTGTCAACATGGAGGCCAGTTTTGATAAAACACCATGACTTATCACAATATTTACTGAATCAAACATGCCTGCACACTCAAATCAGCACACAAACAGGTTTTATAATTCTCCTGAGACATTCTGTTGTTTAATTTCCTACAACAAAACAAGTTCCATATAATGATGAAAACTTGGATTATGTTTCCCTCCTGACTTCACTCGGTACTGGAAGGAGAGAGTAGGAAAGTGCTTTGTGAAAAATAGGAAGGAACTCTGTGTTTTGTGATTCAGAATTAATTAATTGACAATAAAATATGGCAAGATCAAACACAGTTGTTTACAGCCATAGCAAAGGCCTTCACCTTCTAAGGCTGCCATTTAACTCATAACTTCAAATTTCTCCAAAATGTACAACAGATTGCAAACCACTTCATGCCAAATTCCCCACCAGTGTATGTCATACAGGTGATTAACAATTGCATAATATTTCCAAATAGTTTATAAGATTGCAAAAGTGAGTTTTATGTGTTTGGAAGAACAATGAACAGCTAAGCCACTGCAAATGTTGATGTATATTTTGAGTGCATCAGTCTCCGTGTGAGAAATCAGGTGTTGAGTTACAGTTTCTAAGGTTACTGAAGAAGACTAGCGCAGCACGTGACTGGTTTTCTGTGTATGCCTTGGGAAGTTATTGGTTCATTTAAGAATGAATCAATATCCTGTGGAAAACTCTTCAGTCCTCTATAATGAAATCACAGTTACACAAGATCCTGGGTTAAACAGAGTTCATTTTCATCCTCCTGGGTAATGCTTCATGCAAGTTTTTGTCCTTTTCCAAATCAACCATCATTTAAGTTTCTCTTCCCTAAATTGCTAGGTTCAGAATTAAAGTGAAACACTGCCCAAATGAAAATTAAAGGGTAGTCTGCCATTTTTACCTCATGTGAGAAGAATTTCACCAACTATACCTAACTTTGTTATTACTAGTATTTTATTGGCTGCAACTGTCTTCATGCAATTCTATTTAACCAACGACTTTGGATGTCATCCAGATGTTCACATAAATTATATTTTACTTTACTTGACACTGACCTCATTGATGTCCTATGGCCTTAAAAAGACTTGGCAGCTTCTTATAACCCTAATTCTCTAATCATATTTTCTAGAACTGATGTGCATTCTTATTGTTATTGATAAAGTGATTATCAATATAGAGGTCATATGGAGAATAAGCTTCTTCTAAGGCACATACCATAAAGAAAAATTGTTATTGCTTCAAACTACAACACAGTTTACTACTCTGAGTAGACTACTGATCTGCTCCTCAGGCAAACACACCCCAAATGTGTGAATGAGAGTGCTCTTCTAATGCTCTTTCGTGAAATAGTTTTGTAAAATTTTGAGATCCCACATAGTTTCACTCTGCACACAACAGAAGATTGAAAAAAATCCTAAATTTTTAATTCTTCATCCCATTTGAACATTTTGTTAATATCTTCTGCCTCAACAATCCAACACAGTGTCAGGAGTCTGATTTTGTCAGGATATAAAGCCAAAGAAATCAATGGGAATTGCTGAGGACCATCTGGAGAAAGCACAGCAAGAAATCCACATCACTTTGGGTAAACATATTTAGTTTAGTCCACTTGAGTGGACTAACATTCATTGAGGCACTAACAGAAAGTTGGTAACCATGGACATCTTTCATGATATGACATCCCATCATATCTTGTGAGATAAGATGCACCTTGACAGCTACTGAAGAGTATCACACACTGGCACACATCTGCACATCTGTTCAGCAATTAGACCACCATTCAGGGTGACTCCCTTGTTTTAAGGAGCCTAAATTTGTAAATCTTTTCTAAATCTTTACTTCAGCTTACAAGGAGAGTCCCCTTCTATCAACTTTCTGGAAAGTAATACATGCCTCTGAAGCCAAACAACAGAGGACCAGGTACACTCACAAGACATTCACACAAGGCAGTAAACCTACAGGAGAAATAAAAAAAGCACCATCAGTAGACATTTCCTATGAAATAATGAACTTCCTTATAATTTTATTTCCAAACTGCTACTTTTTCATGGTGTCTGATAATCACAGAGAACTCTTCTCCTCTCAGGATACACAAACCACAGGATTCCGATGACTCACATTGAAAGAGCTTTCAAACACACAGAGGACGGAAGGGCATGCTGTTTCTGCATTAAAGCTTCCTGCCAAAGCCCCAGACTAAGCACACATGAATATATTTGGACAAAGTTTTAGCAACAATAGTAAATTCACCCCACTGTAACCGTTCCAGTGAGACAGTGTTGCCCATCTTATGAACTGCCTGATTGCATCCTGTTTGCCATACACTTCCTTTTTGACAATCACAGTTGAAAGCAAAAATACTTGTGAAAGTGTTGTTTGCACAGAAAGGTTCAGTATTGACTTTTTGATGCAAAGATATAATCCCTGCCTTGACTGATGATCAGCAGAACAGGTGATGGAGCTGAAATTCTGAGTGTTCTTCAGACAGGATCTGTAATTTGTTTTGTCTTTATTTGACCTTCATCACTATAAGCTCCTTACTTGTCAAGCTTTTGGTCTAACATTAGGGGTATGTTAAAAATTAAAGTGAAGTTCTCTCCTCTTGAAACTGCAGAGATAAATCCTACAGCTCTGGCATCCTCCAAAGTAAAAATGCCGAGCTCAGTGCTCAGTGGTGTATAGGAGTCCTTATACAAAAACTTCAAAGGAAAGATGTCTGGTGAGACGAAATACACACAGATCAAAAGTACAGTCTGATGCTGTTGATCTCAGTAAAGCCATTTGGCACTTCCACAGTGCTCCTCTGGAGACATTCCATTGCACTCGCCTGCTGTTTAACACCCAGATTGCATTGTATGGGAAATAATGAAGACTGTTAAGCCACATCTTTCTCAAAGCAAAGATTGAATATCCCTGAAGTAACTGATTAGCTGAACTTAGTTTCTCAGGCCACAGCTTAGACTTCAGTGGAAATGTGTCAGTGGAAGCTCAAGAAAAAGGAGCAGATAAGTGCAAATGGTTTGCAAAGCAATAAATTTCAGATTCAAACAAACACCAAGGTCCAGAAAAAGAACTGCATTCCCAAATGTCCTGTGCAAGAATGAATGCCTGCCTTGAGGAAAAGGTGTGAATGAGTCATGCAAAACTTTGAGCTGCTGAGCTAGTTTCAGAACTGCAGTGAGACACCCATGGATTTATAAGGGACCTCAAGTTTTGCTATCTGAATTTCATCCTTTGCAGCTGCAAGTGCACTGCTTCCAGTAATTTGAACTTCATTTGTGTATGCTGTAGTCCCCAGGTACCAGCCCCTTACTGACTGCAGCTCCACTACTGAGGACAGAGGTAGGTGTTACAGCTACTAGACTGCATCCCTCATATTTGTTGAATTTCGTAACAGGAAGAGACCATTTGGGACAACAAGCAAGAGCGATTGGTGGATTGTGGGATAGGATGATACATGTCTGTTGGAAATGTCAGTGTGATTGACAGGAAAACTGTGGGGATAGAGTACAGGCCCTACAAAGCTACAACAAGGACAAGACGCAGGAGGTCTCACCCTTTTAAAGGATGATAACCAACTTTAACCACCCAATCATTATTATTGGTGTGCAGAAAGTAGATAATAACAGTTTCTCTGGGGTGATGAGTGCATCCCGCAGTTTGTGCTTTTGCATTTCCCACAGAGAATTACTGAGCTCATTCTCTTCCTTCTATCTGTTGCATTTGCAGCTAATGGCACTGCAACTGATAAAGCTTTTTATTATTATTCTCCAAAGATACCAGTGTAAAATTCAGGGTGGATAGAACACCGTGCATGAAAGATTTAAAGGGGTTTTCCTATTGGCATTCTTGCCTTTAATACTTTTCGTCCCATTCTAAATTAGTAGGGATTATTCTTTCTCCTTTATCCATTCAGGCATATTTTGGTACAATTACTATATAAGACCCATAAAGGGTCTTGAACAAAATAATTTTATAAATGCATGATATTTACTAGAACACTGAGTTTCTTTATCTTACTTTTGTTAAGCTCCCGTGCAAACTATTCCCTATATGAAAGTATTCCTGAGAAATCAAAATCATAACCTGCTTTTCGTGTATGCTTATCATGTAGATAACAAAAAGCAGTATATACCAGGTTGCAGGGCCAACTGTTAATTCCCTGTTCTCCGTGTCCCATTTGGTAGTTCAAAATCTGCATCATTCTAGATATTTGAAGTTATCATAAACTTAATATCAAAGCAGAAGTGGGTATGTGCATGACATAACAGGACATTAGGTCCTGGAAAAAAACGAAAAGCATGCTAGGTGTACTGTTGCATGCATTTCAGTTTTTTAGAGCTTTGGATTTAAGTCAGACTTCAGAAACACAGTCCTATATGATATTCTTTTCAGTGGATATGGTTTCGATTATACTATTCTAGGATGGTTGCTAAGCATTTAGTTGAAAGTTGGAAAGCACACTCCAAATAATGATGACACAAATATCAAACAGGATGTATGTGTGGAGTAAGTTTTCCTTGGGTCTATTCAGGTCAGGTATTCAATATTCTTAGTAACCACTTAGATGACGGAAGAGTGAATGTGTTTTTTGCACCATCGGATGATATGAGCTGCAAGGTTATATGTGCTGGAAAGCAAGGTTAGAGTTCGGTGTAATTTATGAACATTAAAGAAAAGGTCTTTGAACACTGGATTCAGTTTTCAGTTGTGACAAATGCAAAATTCTAGACAAACAGTGGCAATCAAATAATACAAATGCAGGGTGGGAAGTGATGGGAGAGTTTTACTCTGCAGAAAAGCATCTGGAAGGAGGTGGTTTGAAATCAAAGAGCTCCCACCAGGTCATGAGGTCAGGTGGCTAACCTGAAACCTAGGGAGAAATTGCTTGAGCTCCACTGATACATCTTCAAATTACTTTTTTGCTCAACTTTTGGCATCGTCCCTTAAGAAAGTTGAAATATACATACAATTACATACGTTACAACTGGAGATCTGGAAGACAAGAAAGAGGGTGATCAGAGGGCTAGAAAATAAAGCTGATAAAGAAAGACTGGGAGATGTAGAGTCATGTGCTTGAGAGAGGACTAAAAGCAGGCTAGGAAAACAGTAGGAGACACAAGCTTAGGGACACTGCACTAAGGAACATGAAGATCAGTCGGGTCTGGATGTCTCAGTCCACTGGAGGAGCCTGTGAAGGCTCCCCACCAAACATTGTAAACACAACCAACAAATAATCCTCATTAATAATTTTCAGGGGGAAGGAGATGACCACAGTTTGCATTTGAACTTGCTGGGCCTTACAAAATATCACACAGGCACCACACAGTAGAGAAGCAGTATAAAAGTTTTTAGTACTTCTGGAAGGATTGGGGGGATTAAACATACAAAGATAAAACTCAAGGATATCTTAATCTGGTCAGTCTTGAAGGCCATGTGCCTAGACCCTCCTCCAAAATTAGGTCACCTAAAATCAATTTCAGTGAGAAACGCTTAGTTTTAATGGAAGTGGGATTAAAACACTTCACTTGATTAATTGGGAAGACTCTAAGCCACTAAGTCAGACGGTCGAGGAATAGAAAGGTATATACATTTCTTCCCCAGCCCATTGTGTCTCTGCAGGCAGATCCTTTCGTCCATGGGTGGTTGCAGCAAACTCTTACACTTTTTGAGTAGCAATAGATTTTCCCCACTACTCTCTAGGAAATTCCCTCTTCTTTTCCAACTCTCCAATGTTCGGAGGTCTGGTCTCTCCCTAGGCAACAACAACCTACAATCCTTTTCTTTCTAGAGAGTTGAAGTCAACCTTTCCATTTTTTAATGGAGCACAATATATCAGTGAAAAACCCAAGCAACACAAACCCCATCAGTCACCCCTTCATGGTGGAAAGAATACAAAATTAAGATGACAGTAAACAAGGACTACGAATTTCAGGAGTGTAAGACCAAAAGGAATCACTCCTGACATCTGGGCTAGCCTCTTAAATAACACAGATGACCAAATTTCTCTGCAATATTTTTTATCTGACAGAAGCATATTTCTTCTCTTTAAATATGAAAATTCCACATTAAAACTTTCAGCTGAAAAATCTACCACATATTTTAAAACATTGCTTCAATTACTTTTTAGCTTTGCTGCTGAAAATCTGCACTTTATTTCTAATCTTCACCTGTCTTGCTTCAGTTGTCATTCTCTGGTTCCTGTGATATTTTCATCTGCCAGGCTTAAGAGATAAAGTCAAAGGCTTGGTCATCATGTGAGTGCTGACAGGCTGGGATCAGATTATCTCCTAATTTCCTCTTCGGTAAACCAACTATTTTGAGGCTCTTAGTATGGGACATGTTTTTTAAGCCATTACTCACTCCTGTAGTGCCTCCATGGACACTTTGTGCTTTACCAACATCTTTAATAGTATTGCAGAAATAGTTGCATCAGTGGCACATATTAAATAATTTTAAAAAATAACTAAAAATTTAATTTCAACTTGATTCTTTCCAATACATTTCTCAAGCTATTTTGGCACTGGCATTACAGGGGGAACTTAGATACAACCCACAAACATCTCGCTAGTGATTCCTATTTAACTATGTTGCCTACATTCTCACCCTGAGCTAGCATACGATGTTGCACTTACCTATATATTTAGATCTGATTGCTAAATCCATAATGCAGTCTTTTCACAGTTCAGTAATTCTCTAATATTTGTCTTATGAAGAATTTAAATACTAGCCATTTTATTTATTTTTTTTCCTGAGTAACTGACAATGTGTCAAATATTTAGGCTTAAGCTTAATGGAATGAAAATGGGAAAAGCATTTCAAAAATTGCTTTGAAATATATAAAACTGTAATAGCTTTCAATTTCAATTATTATGTTTCTGAATTATTGTGTTTTGTTTCAGACAAATTTTTGTGTTTGCAGGTCTCTGCATGTATGCATCTGTATACAAAGAGATAGCCCAAAAATATGTTGATTGATCCTTTTGACAGAAATAATGGGGATTTTTGGTCAAAATCACACTTCAAAAGAGGGCCCATATTGTTAGGATTTTGTAAGTGTTGTGTTTTAGTAGTGTCAAAACTTATTATTGCTATTTTAATAAAGAAAACTCTGATTTTTCAATTCAAGCCATTTTCAGTGTTTATTTAGGAGAAGTTTAGAAACCTTTAGACAGCGACTATCAGAAGGCAATATTCTAGTATCAAAAAGGCCTCAAAATTTATAAAAAATCCGATCAACCAGAGGTGCTTTCAAAATGCTTGTTTCCGCAGGGTATTTCAAAGGTTTCTTTTATTTCATTTTCCTCTGAAACAGACTGTAAGTGTCAGATTTCCTACAAAACAAAAAATACTGTACCCAACTGACTCTTATGTTTGAACCTCGGTCAGTTTTCAAAGTACTGTGGGCTGGTCACAAGGACAACAAACCCCCAGATGCTGCAAAACAGGAAGGAATTGTAATACATGGTAGGAAAACAATGACTCACACGGATGCCAAGCATTTGGGACAGTGTGATTCACACGCCTTATCGTGCCTGCCTGCAGAACAACACCACCTCACCAGGGCAGAGAAACTCAGCCAGCTGTACACTTCCAGTCACAAACAGGACACGTCCGCTAGCGGTAAAGTGGAAATAACTCTTACAGGGGAAAAGCAGCATTGAATGTATAATGCATAGCCCTGTACAACCTGTACCCCCACTCCCACCACATGTCCCTCTGGAGCCTTCCTGGCATCTTGCAGGGGCACCACCCCGCAGCACAGCGCTGCTCCATGAACACCGAGTGCTGTGGATGCCCCACCAGATCCTTTTCCTCTTCCTTGCCTAGAGGCTGCCTATAGAGCCCATAAATAGCTCAGATAAAACAAAGAGCTCAAATAAACCTGACAGCTGTTTTTCGCCCCCACAGCACCATCAGCCTCGCCCCAGTCTTTCATATATGCAGCCAGCATTCTGTATGGGTGAACGAGAAAGCCAAGGAGCATGGTCCAAATGGGAAAATCTGAACTGCTCCCAGGACTGTGTGTGCCTTCTGTTATCTCCAGAATAGCAGGTAGGGTTTTTTGTTTGATTTTCTCCTTTCTTGTTTCAGAGGTCACCACGGCCGTCTCTAAGTCTTCCCACAGATTTGCCCCTTCAGCAAAACAGGAGATCTGGGCTCCTTCCTCTTCCTCCTTGAGTTTTTCAGGACAGACATCGTGTCTCTATGGCAAAGGAAATCATTGCCAAGTAGCAGTGAAGCAGAAGGGGCTTGGTAGGAAAATTTTGACATCTCCATGGGGTTTGCAGACCTCAGTGCTAGGTAGGGAGGACATGCTGTTATCAGTAAGGGGCAGGGAAGACAGTCATCTCTTACACACCATGTTATCAAGTTCAGTGCTGATGAGGAAGTGTGTGGGTGTCAAGGGATAGCAAAAGTTCCTCCTCTCACAGTTGGCCAATCCCAACAACCTCATGAAGTCTGAACTGCCCTGTTGATTTCACATTTACCACAGATGAACTACTTGGTGCAATACTGCTCAATGCCAACACTCCTCCTCAAAAACTATTCTCACCAGACCCTAAACACTTCACTTGAAAATTTTATGTCCACAACACACCTAAGTAGCCAAACCTGCTAATTTTTTTTTTTTT
>VZRE01009949.1:97370-119396 GCA_013396775.1 Cephalopterus ornatus
GGGGGGAGTTGGGATATGTTTTCTTGTGTTCTCCACTGTCTTCAGACTGTGTTTCCTCCTCCTTCTTTCATGATTCCTGTATTCACAGATACCTGTGAAAATAAGTCACATTAGTATTGTCCCCTACTTGAAGCAATTTCCAAAAATTACACAACAGGAAGCTCTGTGAACTATTACACTAGTACAAGCAGCAAGCCTAGAGACCTACTTTTAAGACTCTCCCCTCTGTATCACTGCAAATTGTTTGTCTTCTGATGCATGTTTTTTCATCTTAAAGGAAAAAGAGAAATCCTGAAATAAGTAACTTAAACTCACTGTCAGAGCATACACCTCTTTAGACATGCAAATAATTGCTAAATGTTAGCAATATTTGACAAGTCACAAAAACACCATCCTTCACATAATTATCTATAAGCATCTTTAGAGACTCCGTCTTCTTTTTTTTCCCTCTTACACATTTTCTGCATTTATCCAAATATTTGGATGTTAGCAATGAATGAAACTCCTCCCATTGTGAAGTGTTTCTTTAGTCTGACAAAATTATTGATTAGATAAATTTTGCAACAATAATTTGGCTCAAGACTCAGACAAAACTTGCACAACTGACTTTCCAAATCTTCTTTATCTGGTGGAACCAGAAAATAATGCAATAAAAGGTATTTAAATAAAATTAAGCAAATATATATAAAAACACTGGGTTGCAGTCACTTTGAGTATGGCTGATCACCTGGCTTTCTATGCAAATATCCAAAGAGCTTCCTAATTAGTAACAAGTGTTTTCAAAATTAGTGTTGCTTTGCAGTTACCTTTTCCATGAATAGATGGGACCATGGGCAATATCAACTGATCCATTCCAAGGGAATAGCCCACGCATTTCAGAACACAGTTGGTTTCAGAAGCACTGCAGATTAGTTTGAGGTCTAGCCCTTGTCTTTCATTGTAAGATTCAAAGAATTACCTCGATAATTCCTGCACAAAGGAAACCAAGGACAATGTCAAAAAAGCCCACTTAATTAACGTAATTTATACTTAGAGACGTGTCTGGCTTCTTATGGGCTCTTTCTGATTTTACAACTATACCTCTGTCAGAGCAATAGATCTAGGAGCATGTTGGATGTTTTGACAAGTCAGCAAAAGTTATTAAAAAGCATTATACTGAGATTGCCAGATGAAAACAAACTTCTGCCTTTCTTGGCAACTTATGCTGAGACTTATTCTCATTATGTGCCTATTTAATTGTTAATTATTCATAACTACCTTTTAGTAACTGCACTGAAGCACTGTGTGCTCTGTAGAAAATGCAGGTATAAAAAAACCCCTTATGTGCTTAGTTTGGCATAAAACCAGCACAACAGCACCAGGGTGTCAGCAGATCTGCATTGGATTCAATTCTGTACTGCACAATATTTTACACTACCTCACTCTCTCTTTTGATCAGACAAAGTATCTTCAAGGAATGTCTTTGAACATGATCATGTCTAGAGTGTAGGATGGCAGCCTCTGATTCAAACTGTGTCTTTTCCTTACAAAATCAAGATTTACAGGCTGCTAAGGATGAATGGGCTCATGGAGAAAGGACTTCATTTTTTTATAAAACATAAAATAAACCAGTCAGATAATTGGCTCATGGTGGTTCTCACCAGGGTTTCCACAGTCCCTAGCCCTAATTTCTCTTTCTTCTCCCTCAGTATTTGCACCCTATATTAAAAGCTGCCTCATCTTCTTCTAACTGAGTCTCTCATCAATCTCCATCACTGCTTTGAAACTATAGTGTTTCCTCCCAGAATGGAGAGGGGCAGGAGATAGAGATGGGAACTGTTCATCCGGGCGTAGTTTCCAGTGTCTGTGTGCTGGTACAATTATGAGTGTGCTGGCTTGTGGCCAAGAGTCAGATACTCCTTTCCTCTTAGCATCCACTTTACACTGCACCTGAGATTTTGTAAATTTAGCTTTGTTGAATTGGCAAAGTTATCATATCTGCAATCAATCCACAGAAATCAATCTTCTGTGTAAGAGCCTGGAGTAAATGACAGTCATAATAATTAGTAACCACAATAATAATTAGTAACCACAATAATCACTTCCCCAACTAACCACACATATGAAAGCTTATTTATCAAATACCTGCCCATTTCTAGCTGCTGAAATAAATGCAATGCTCCTTTCACAACTGTGAATTCTCAGAAGAGTTGTTCGTTGGTACTACTACATAAAGGGTGTGTCATCTTGAACATCTGCATTTGAGCTAAATTCAGCTGTCTGCTGCCAACTGGCTTTCCCTGGGTGAAACTCAGAGTTGAATGCAGACAGACAAAAAGATAGTCAAGAACAAGTCAAGACATGACAGCAACACACAGAATTTCGATGACTTGGAGCACTTGTGTGACCAGGCAGCAAGTACAGCAGGAAGGAGAGTCAAGAAAACACTAGCTAGCTAGCTCTCAGACTGAATAGAAAGTACAATATGCATTATCCAAATTAATTAATTCAAGCAAAATGCCTTGTTGCACTCAATGTATCTCATGGGTCTAATTTTTACTGCTTTAGGAAACAATATTGTACATGCTTTCTTCCTCTTCCTATGTTTTGGATTTACAACCTATTTTGGATTTAAAGAGAGTCTTGGGATTTTTCTTCCTGTTACTCACTATAATTAAATACTGTTTATGCACTTCTGAGTGGAAAGCTTTCCAAATAATTTTTTCTCTTGATTATCAGTTGTTACCTGCTGCAGATTTCTTTTTTTTAGTTTCATGTCTCAGTCCTTTGTGTACATCTTGATGCTCCTTCACATCTTACAGGACAAAGTTAACTTTCACACCTACAACTTTCAGCAGTTGTCCTTCAGAGCTGTGTTGTTCCCCCACACCCCCCACCCCATGCAACTGCCTTCTCCTTAGCCCATAAAATCAGTTGTGTTATCCAGTACTTTCTACCCATAAACACCTCTGACTTAGTCTCTGTTCCAGACAGATTAAATTTTGGTTCCTTTTTTATCTTCTGAAGTTTCTGACATCCTTCTCAACTATTGTTATTATCTTTATCCTCTCCCATATCATATATTATATCTTTGGCTTATTCTGTTCTGAATAAACAAGCCACTGTTTCTTTTTTTCTCTTTTCATTTGAGCCACTGACCTGCATCCTCTGCCTCTTGTTGGGGCCTAAAGTGTTAATATGAATACTGAAGATCCCTCCTGTTTGATTTTCTCACAATCTACAAGGCCAGTCAAAATGCCAAGTCAAGATAATGTTCCAAACTTACAATTTTTCTCCAGGTCTTTTATGTTATGTTATCTAACCCCACTATAAAGTCTTCCTGGTTCCTATTCTGAGAGTTTTCCCAACACTGTTATTATTCTGCTTTTTTTCTCTTATTCAGCTATTTATCACCTTCTTTGTGATGCAAAACTGCCTTGCTCATTCATCCACAAACATCTTTCAAAGTTTTGTTCCATGTAGCTTCCTCATTAAGATGAGATCTGAGGAATTAAAAGCTTTGTATATGTCTCATAATCAATAACTTTGGACATTCCATTAAAATGTTGTATAATTTTTGAATGAACCTTTTGCTTTGATTTTCCATTTGTTCTCTGTCTGCTTGCCCCACAAGGGCTGAGTCCATGGCTTTCATCATCTTCCAGGAGTGCCACTTCTTCTGAGCCCACTGAAATGTATAGCCATAGGGGTTAGGCAGCATTTACACACCACAAGGGTTTGGGACTGGGATCATCTCTCTGTTGCCATTCAGTTCTGCAGTGTCAGGCACAGAGGTTCCACACCTGTGTGGAACTATTTTAATATAGCTAATAAGCAGTAAATACAAATACTTCAGATTACTTAACAGCTCTCCAACTAAACCTGTATGCATTTTGCTTAGGTGTTATTATATCTTCTAATGCGATACAAATTGTAGCCAACTCCAGCAGTAAAGAGTTTTTGCTTAAGTCATTCAGCCACTAAATGTTCAAGTTTCCAGATTTGCATGATCTTTTCATTCTCATGTGTTAAAAGATCACGCACCCAGGGACAGAATCAAGGAAACCCAAGTTTGTCAATAAAAACTTCTGAGGTCAGAGGTACTCAAAAACTCTTTATATATCATGAAGAAAATCTTATAGAGAAATTACCTAAAATAAAATGTTTTATAAGCTAAATCACAGGATACGATTAAAAAACCCCATGCTCATTTCCCCCTCTACTACCTGTTTGCCAGATCATTCCTTTACAGTTTTTGAGGGCTTAGCAGATCTTTTAAGTACATTGAACTTCCTCTCTCCTCCTGACTCTTTTTTTTCCGCCGAAACCTCTGGATATTTGTCTCTCAATAATGATATAAACGGATGTAGCCACCCACAGCCTTGTGGTCAGACCTTCAGAGTCATTCTTGTTTTTTTATAAATGCCTACATGTTATGACCCCTTTCCGATCCCATTTGCCAACTGACAGCAATGCCTGATTAGAGGGGCACTGCTGGTACACCGCCAAGGAGAAATCATGAAAGAACTGCCATTCATACTAGAAGTTAGAAGTTACAATGTTGATAGCTGAAGGATCAGCGCTAACAGGAGAAAAAACTTTTTGCCTCCAGATTTTCTGTATGTAAATGCCTGTCTTGTTTGTCCTTACATATCTCAGCCTCACACTGCTCAGAAGTTTAGGCTGCGTGACCTATCAATGGAAGGCTTCATTAATTCATCTAGTGGTAATGGATATCCAATCTGTTAACAATGGCCAAAAAATGTACTCAGTCCCACCAACACACATGGGAGCAGCAAGCTAAGCTTTTAGTGTCTTTGAAAGAGAGGCCCATCCACTTGAAACTAATAAATCCATAAAGCTTGATAAATGAATCATGGTCACTATTTACATATACATTCATTTTGCACTTACTTCGCTGATCAAAGAACATAAATAGCTAGACATGGCTGGGGGGAATAGAGGCATACAGGCTGTCTTCTCAAACCCAGAAGTCTTTGGTCAAGGCCAGGTGTGGGAAGGCTTTGGTAGCACATGCTGATGTGGTACCAGCATGCTGCTTTAAGTGCTGCTGACAACACTGGGCTGACATCTCAAAAAGAAGAGGCGAGAGTGCCATGTGCTGTTTGCTGCCTCACCTGAGGCCACCAGTCACTCTTCACCTCAGCTTTATCTTGGCCTAGACTTGTACCAGCACAGCAGCAGAATGCTCCCCTCCAGAGGTTTCTGTTGAAAATTCCCAACTCTCTACAGAAAAGAGGTTAAGGCTGAAAACCTTGTGCTCATAGACAAAATCAGAATATTGAGTCAGGAAGTTTCTCATTATACAATGTTCATCTTGAATACTTGGAAGATACAGAGTTCCCCAAACCCATGTCAAAAGGTTCTCCTTTTGAACAAACAGGCTCCACTTCAGCCCCTCTACCCTCTGGCAGGTGAAACACAGCAGAAGTAGGAGGACAATTGTCCTGCAGTTCCCAGCTCAATAAGGTCTGAACAAACCATGTACTTTGTGAGATATTGACACCTTTCTTGACTGACATCATGTACAAAGACAACTGTTGTGAAAATTCCCATATTTCCTGCCAGGAATCTTCATGTTGCCACCACAGGCATTGCAAATCTAGAGGATGAAATGTGTGCTGAGGTAGTTTGGAAAATCCTTGCTCTCCTACCCAAAGACAGTAAGATAGCTAGGTGGCAGAGGGAAGGGTCAGAGCTGTGGGTGGAGGGAAATTGTCTTCTGCAGAAGTAACACCATGCTTGAAAGACTCTCTGTTCTAGGGAAGCAGACTTTGCTGGAGTGAGGGTGGTGTTTTTAAGGTTGAAAAGAGCTGAAAAATAGCTTGTGTGTATTTCATGGAAGGTCACAAAAGCAGTAGGCAGAGGATTTGAACTGATGAAACAGAGCTGGCAGGAATTCAGATTGTGCATGGTTGGAGGCATAATCACTTGACTACAGGGTAATCTTATTATTTGTGTTACAAAACCATGTAGCAGTCATGGTTGGCATTAATTTACCTTTGCTCTGGGTATTACTACATATTCTCTGGATACTATTACATATTCTTGGCCAGAAGTCCCTGCCTTAAAGAGATGATAGTACTGTTAGAGTACTCCTGTTGGGTGAGAAATAGTTGACCAAAAGCATGCAAAACCAAAGTGAACACAAGAAGTGTTTATTGAAATAAACTGTATTTCTTCACACTTGTGGCATTCCTAACATCTCTAAGTTTGTATTTGAAACATTCAAAGGAGGAATTTCCTTTTTTCTGTGTGAGAGCACTACAGCCAAAATAGATGTCTGTGAATGCATTATGAATTCAGACTTAGATGGTTAGCAATCTACATTTTGTGTGTATTCTATTCCAGTAGAATGTGTTTAGGTTCTTAGGACATTTCAAAGTACTGTAAATAGTGTAATTGTAACGTTAATTACTCTTTGCATGTAAATAATTAGCAAGTTTTTAACTTGACACCAATTTGGACATAGTATGTCTTCTGTATATTTTATTACATGTGATGAACTGAAGTTATGTAGTGTACCAGCACTGGAATCAGAGCAGACAGAGGAAAAGAAATTGATGCATAGCATTATATTGATACTTTTTTTCTTTTTTCACTTGCCATGTGGCAGAGTTAATGCCATATTTTGTTTATGTTTTCTGAAATATCCTACCTCTTCATCTGCTTTCTCAGTGTTGATGTGCCAGTAGAATTCTGTGTGAATGGCTGTGTCCTTAATTTCCGCTATTTTTCTTTGATTTTATAGAAAGAAAAAGAATAGCCACTTTAAAGACTGTGGTTATGCAGGTCCACAAAACATCAATCCTTACAGGTCATCAATTTTGTACCATTTCTCAGCTGAAACACCTGAGGTGATAAAGACTCAAAATACTTTAAAAAAGCAAAGAGGGGTTGTTTTGTTATGCAAGAACTAGTACTACTTTTATTTTGCATCTTTATAATTTGTTCTTTGTATCTTTAAAATTATCTTCTCACTTTGGCACTCTGAAATCCAATTATCTGTTTCAAATCAGACAATTTGAAATCCCAGGTTATTCCCACATGTGGCAGATTAGCTTTTTGATAATTTCAAATTGTTTGAACAATAATTTCGCTAAGTACTCCAGGTGAACTCCAACTTTCCAAAAAAACCCCAAACCCCTCTTTCTTTTACTTCTAATAGGAGTTTCTGGATTTTTTTTTTTAATTAAAAGATACATCTATTTATAAGAGAACTGGTGCTCAGTTTGCAATGTTATTATCTTCTGCTTCCCCACTGGAAGAGATGGGTTTAACCACAGTTACTCATACTGTTACCTCCTGTGACTCTCCTCACTCTGGCTTGGAAACAACTGCTGCACACATGCTTTGACACTGCATTTGAACAGACCAAATTAGCAACTTGGGACAGTGCAGAAATACCAAATCTCTTCCAGAAGCAGCCTCCTCTTCCCATGCACTCTGCACACAGTCCAAGTCCTACCCCAGTCCAACAAAGATCTTAGCTTTGGATAGGCCACCGACTTCCACAATCCCATCGTGCTTCAAGAGTTGACAGCTGAGATTTCTGCCAGTTAAAAGGTACTGCCACTGCTCTTGGAGCAGGAAAAATGAGACCAAAGGTACAGCTCGCTTCAATGGGCCATCATAGATGGCTTAAAATTCACTGGGTATTTGGCAAGAGTCAGCCATCCCAAGAGTTAATTGTCTTGGTTCTCCAGACCAATGATAAGTTTATATAAAACAGGGCAACACTTCAGAAGAAAAGGACTGAGATCTTGGAAGAAACTCAGGATCTGCAAGAAGTTTTGAGTCAATCGTCCGGCTGCTTATTGATGTTCTGTATGTGTGTGTGCCTTTCTGTGCACTTACCAAGTAAATACCTCCTTTTTAAACTTAAAATCTCGAGACGAAAATAGTTCCTGCCTTCAAATCAAGTTTTCAACATGTAATACAAAGTTCCAGATCTAGTTAGGACAAAAGATCAAAAAAGAAAAGCAAAAGTAAAAGCAAAAAGTTGGAAATTCCAAATGTCATAATGAGTTTTGGTTTGATTTTGACAATAGACTTACTCTCAGTAATCTCCAATGTCTAAATGATTGATCAAAGACTTATTTCTAAATTATCTTTAAATGAAAATTCTTCTAGAAATAAAGATTAGAATTTTCTTTAATTGACAGCTAAAAAGAAAACTAAATAGTTTCTACAGGAAAAATGTTGTTATAAATAACTTTTTCTCATGTAAAACTTCAGTTAAAATATAGCTTTTTGCAAAGGGTTATTGTCTTCAAAAGCCATCAACCAGATCAATTTACTGATAAAATTAGACTAGAGAAAAGGCAAAGTGTAGACTTTCACATTCCTTCTGACACAAATCTTTACTCTTGATTAAGAATTGGGGTTTTTTCTTTGTAGTGACTCAAAATAACATCCTCTGCTGTGGTCAAATAGGGTGAATGGTATCAGCCAGTTTGTTCTCAATATTGGTGTCTCTTACTCAAGAGTATTATAGAAATCCCTTACTGAGAGGGGGGAGGAGAGAGAGAGAGAAACGCTAACTGTGGAATTTCTTGGCATGACATTATGAAGAATTTCTGTGGGGTTTGGTCATTGTGTGAAGACAGCACGCTGTCAGTGGAATATACATAAAGGCCTGTATCCCAGGCCATTCCTGTCTTTAGGTGTTGTTTGATATTAAACCAGACATATGCTCTTTAAAACACTTATCTGCTTGTTTCTTGGTTATAGTTACACATTTCTGTGTCACTGAGGACATATCACACAACTCACAAGGACTCATATGGAGAAATATTAGATAAACATTTCTATTTATTACAGTAACCTTGAATTGCGTTGAACTTTATGACAGATTAAATAATAAAATGTACTCACCTTTGTCCTTTAACTCATTGAATTAGAGACTACTTTTAAGCCTACAACCAATATTTCCTGTAGAAATTTCTTCTACACCTCTGCACACCAGCATGACTCCCAAGCATTGGCTACTGGACCTTGTTGCTCAGCTGCCAGCATTGCTGGTGACTTGCATGAATGCAGA
The DNA here is from genome assembly GCA_013396775.1 of Cephalopterus ornatus. Taxonomy (NCBI): domain Eukaryota; kingdom Metazoa; phylum Chordata; class Aves; order Passeriformes; family Cotingidae; genus Cephalopterus; species Cephalopterus ornatus. The sequence goes on from VZRE01009949.1 coordinate 106,414, forward strand.
CGATGGACGGGTAGTGGGGGCTGGCTTTCCTAATCCCGTTGCTGAGGACAAGCCAGAGCATTTGGGGATAAATCCGCTAGAGCAGATCACACAAGGGAGCTTCAGTGAAAGAAGGGAAATTCCCGGTGTAAGGTCATCTGGCACCGTGAGCTGTTACCCACCCCTGGCCTCCTCCCAGGGTGTTGCTGCCCCTTGGTCCACTTGCGCACACCACAAGCAGGCTGCCTGGGAGCAAGCTGCTCACAGGGTGCATGCTGAGGGTGGAGAGAGCTGCTGCTACACAGCACACAAGGGCTCCATTTTCACAGAAGCCAGAGCACTTCTTTCCTTTTGTCAGGTGTTACAGAGTGATAGAGGGCAAGGACACTGGGGAATTTTGCAGTTTATTTTGAAGGCGTATATTAAGTTTCCCACAGCTAAGAGATGTGCAGCTTAACTTTTGTAGCAGCTTCCCTCAGTTCATTGGGCCTCTGTGTTCGTGCAAGTAGGAGAGGAGGGAGGTCATCTAGGAATATTTCTGTCCTCAAAATCAAAACAGCTGTTTGATTTATAAAACTCCAGTTTCTTCTCTTCAAAGAGATAATTGGTCAGATCAAGCAGAGGCACACTGCCATCCACCCACACAGACTTCTTTTGGTTTCTTGGGGTTTTTTTTTTTTGTACGCACAGCAGTAACTGTGCTTTTAGCCAGAAAAGAGAAAAGAGCAAAGCGAACAGGATGAGTAAAAGTTTATAAGAAAGTTTCAGAAAACTTCTAAAGATTTAAATTAAACATTCCACTCCCTTATCTTTGAGGTGAAACAACTCATGTGAGTTACAGTACCTCTTGTTTTACAATTTAAATGAAACACTGCAATCATCTTCCTATAAAATATATTAAGAGTTTGATAACTGTAGAGACACTGAAACTTCTGATAAATAAGTATCTGTTTTCACTCAGTCTCGAGTTCAGGCTCACTAGGAAGTAAAATTTCCCCTTACACAGGGAAAGGGAAATCATCAGTTACCTTAGCAACTCTTCAAAAAAACCCATGTGCACCTATCCAAAGGGCAACTAATCTAATTATAAATTATTGTAAAGGTTATGTGAACGACAGTAGCAAGGGGAAGCCATGATTCATTATTTTAGTCAATGGGAAACAGTATTGCCATTGTACTGCTGCACAGGCTGTTCTACCACTGCGTTCTGCAGACCATCTGCCAAGGGCTCCTATTTATCCCTCAGGGCTGACCAAAATGCCTCTACTGAACAAATATCGCCTGGGCACACTGGGATACAACTCTTTACCTCTTCTGGCTTGCAAATTTCTCACACCGGTGAGACTGGAGCCCAAGGCAGGTGTTTTCTTATTCGGTCCTATATATTGGTCCTGGCATGAAACTTTTCAAAAACATTTAAAATTCCTCCACTCAGGCACTGCTTAGGGCAGTCTACTTTCAAAATCACCATCTGCCTTTTAGCAGCTATTTAGGTGGTGGGCAGTATGTATGTGTATGTGTATATGGATATATATATGTCTATGTATATGTATTTATACCATAGCTACCATTTAATAGCACTTAACTTACCCTGAGGTCTAAACTAGCACTTCACGACAGGCTGAGCACGTGGGACCAAGGAAAGCATTCTGCCCCGCAGCAGTTTTCTGAAAGCACCATATGCTTCTCTTGAGCAATTTTACCCTGAATTTACCCCGATGTCACTCCGTGGACTGTGGAGGTTGTGCATCATGGAGCAGAAGAGGTCTTACCATGGACTTCAGATTTCATCTTTGCTACATTTTACCAGAGAGCTGAAGGCTTCACAAATGCCACAGTTGGAGCAGTGGAGAGCAGACACGGTGAAAAAAAATGCGATTGATGGCAAAGGGAGAGAATGCCAGCCTTCATGCATGAGTTCTCTGGCACAAGAAGAGATCTGTTCCCTTTGGCAGGAACATGGCTTAAAATAGGTGAATCAGGACTTCAGTTTCATTGTTTTCTTAAGAGGAAGAAACACAGGAACTTACAGGTTGTGTCTTCCTTAAACTGCTTCCTATACTCGTAAATTAATGCAAAAAATCCTTCCCTTGCCAGCTTGCTTAAGACACTAAGCTAAGATTCACTGTAAAATGAGCTGCACATCTTCACCCAGTTTTTCAACCTGCCCTTCCTGAAAAGTTAAGAACACAAACAGTGACCCTATTAGAGGGGTGGTGGGCTTTAATGATGGCTTAGGTTTTACTTACAATGCCATGACCTTCTGTTCTCATGTGACAGTATGAGTTGTCAAGGTGCCAAGGGGAGCCTGCCATTCTTTAAAGCAAACAACAGATGTGCCCATCCTTCAGCCTTGGGACCTCCACAGGATAACCCATGCTGCTGAGCACGGGGAGCATCCCAGCCACATCCCAGTGGGATGCTGGATGTACTCATCAACCTCCACCACGCCCTGTTGTCCTCTAAAGGAAATCCCAGGGGGTATGAGACACAATGCCTTTGCTACATCAGCGTGCCTCCAGCAGTGTGCTGGCTGTGGGCTTGCTCTGTTGGGTGTAACTTGAAGTCTGCCATTTTATTGTCTTTGGTACTTATGCCACAGACTGCCAGACTTGCTTCAGGAGATTCTGTCTCAGTTCAGCCTGGGAAAAGCTTTTCTGGGAAATCGCTGAAATCCCATCAGGTCTGCTGTATTGCATAAGTAGAGCCATGCACAGCCCTTGGTAAGAAGCTGTGAGAACGTCTGGTGAGATGGAGAAGCTGAGAGGATGACTTTCCACTGCCTTCACATGGAAGTGAACTGCTTTCACGAGAGCAAAATGAAAGCTTGTGCAATGACATAGAATTTTGTGCTGATGAAATAGAATCTTACATTGGTTTTCATAGGTGCATATGGAGAGCAAGATATCATTCCTAAAAATGCCATTCAGAGGAATGAAACTAAACAAGGCATAAAGGCAGTATGTTCATCTGTCTCCAGGAAAAGACAGAAAGGGGTGTTGCTAGGAGCATAAAAAGGAAAGCTGAGCTGTGAAGGACACAGTAATTTTCAGTTTCAGTTGCTTGGGGACTATGTCTTTCATTCACCTCCCACTCCTGAAAGGCGATTTTGACACCTTCTCCCACCTCTGGATTTCCATAGCACTCCAAGGTGCCAGAATGACCACACTCACCCCAAGGCAGCCTCACAAATGTCACTGAAAAAGAGAGTAACACACTCCTCCTTGCACAGCACAAGCAAGGATCCCCCTGTCATTACGCCTCATTTCTGGAGCCATGCAAGTCCTTAAAGGAAACTTCAGACTTTCTGGCACTGTCTGAACAAAGAGCTGCAAATAGTTTCTGTAAGCAGAGCATCAGGCTTGCTTCACCGAGATATTCATTATCCAACATTAAAAATAGGAAGCGGAGGTACGGGGGAGTTGCAAGGTCACACAGGAAATGTGCTGCTCAGCTGGAAATAAATACACGGGTCTCCTGACCACTGTGATCAACAAGCTCTTTCCTTTCTGCAATAAAAAAACTACTCTGAAAAAGGTCTTTCATTTCTCTGACAGGACAAGACCATTTTGCCTGAAGAAACTTAAGTGAATTATCATTATTATTATTATTATTGTTATTATTATTACTACTATTACTATTGTTATTATTGTTGTCATCATCCTTACTCCATTCTTTTAAGAAAGTTGTTCAGAAAGTGCTCAAAAAGGGAATATCTCAGTTCTGTGTTGTTTTCTCTTTGCCTTAATCTTTTATGCAAGCAAGAAGTTGTTAAATCTGCTTTGGAGGTGCATTTCAGTAGGTCTCAGTTGTACTTAACCAACCAGTTCTCTATTCTTTCAAGCCGTTCAAACCTGTGCTGCGGAATCTCAATATTAACAGTAATTAAACTGATGGCCAGCAGGAGGAGAAGCAGACCAATGTGTGATCCTCCACATATGAAATACAGATAGAAGAGTTCATAAGGAAAGATGGTACATATGGGAGCTTGAGGTGGAGCAGGAACACGGAATCACTCTTGCCAGCAATTCTGCATTGGAGTGCTGTTTGAGCTTCAGGGGTCTGCAGGTATCTCCACTGCTCCTTTAAAGCACAGTGTGACCTGGTCTGCCACCCATGGCTGTCAGACCTGTTAGGCTGCACACGCATCCTTCCACCTGACCCCACTAGGTTTGCAAAGTGCATGCTAAGGAGCAAATGTATACAAGTGTCACCACACCTCGACACACAAGTTTTATTCTGCTCTTCTTAGACCCTCTTGGCAGTGCTGCAATTCCTCTGGTGGCATGCCATAATTCCCGATCCTCCTCAGCCCAAGTGGCATGAGACAAAAGGACCTGCAGGCAGGAAAACTGCAGGAAACCACAGATATTTTCAAGTGCATGCATAGAAGACCCTCAGGAGCTGAAAGACTTAGGAATTTCACTGAAACTGGTGCCCTTGGTTTTGTGTAGGTCGCTATGATTCAACCATCAATGCCAGTGGTTGTACAATCTGCTGCTATATAGGAACATACAACAAATTCCTTTAAAAGGGTGCGGCCAGGCAACAGGAATTGAGGTTGCTTGTTTGTCTTGTCAGGCCTTCAGCAGCCAGGGCCAGGTAATACCCTGCAGAGGCACAGAGAGCCCTCACCTTTTCCGGCAGCTGCCAAGCATGATTGGGATGGAAAAACGCAACACTCTGTGAGGTGGGGGTGAGGAGTCCCATCCGGAGGGAACCGGCAGTGAGTCAGCAGCATCACTGCTCCCATTCAAGATCCTTCCAAAACCTCAAATGTGCACAAAGCAGTACCTAACTTCACAGAAACAGAACCTGTTTCGTCTGTGACAATGATTTCCCATCAGCATAGCTTGGTTTTAAAAGCTACGTGTTTCATTTAGGGTTACCAGTTTCCTTCAACATAGGGTTGGATTACTTCATTTTTTTCATTGGGTTATCTTTTTGTAGCAGGAAAAAATTAAATAGGACAAGGAGATGTATCATCATAAAATCAGTCTAGGGAGTTCAGCAGAGCCATAGAAGTACACTCTGAAACTGCTGCATAAGATCAAAGTGAGAACATGAACTGGGATGAAAAATCAGATCTTCACTTATGAACCCAGAAATGAAATATTTCTTCCAAATTGTCGTAAAGAAGATGGGATGCTAGGAAGTGAGAGTAAATATGAACTGATGTTCCAATGCCTTGTCTGAGTCACTGACATTCTCTTCAAACAAGAGTATTTGCTGAAGAAGGATATTTATACTAAAATAATTTTGAGATGTGCCTTTCACAAAATGCAGTAATATGCAGCACTATGCCAATAAATGACTTTTAAAGACAAGAATAATGAAACAATGTCATGTGAAAGGAAACGAGAAAAAGCATACGCCCTGATCCACATCTAAAGGCTTTGCTGCAAGACAGACTTGGACTCTAAAAGAGAGTGATACAGTCTTCTTATGTAGATGAATTTTAGACAATCTCTAAACATTGATAAAGAAATTGTTAATTGTTCCTTCTTATGTGGCTGTGGTGTAAAATCAAGGGTGTTGTTTGAAACACCAGAGTAAGGGGGACAGAACTCAGCACAAATAATTCTTTTACTTTTATGAATTAAATGTCTTTTGGCATTTTCCATTCAGCTAGGCAGGTGAATCTGCTTTTCTTAACAGGTATAATTTATATTAAAAGCAAAAATCCAGCATCATTATGATGATGTGTGTGTGTACGTAGGTAAAATATGTGCCTTCTTCTGTCCACCTGGCTGCATTCTCTAGGGGTACATTGATTCTCTAGGTGTCTCTGTGCAGAGCAGATTCTAGTGTTAGATTGCTGTTAGCTGAAGAGAAAACCACCCTTCCAGGAAAAAAAGCATCATGCCAACAGCAGCATAAATTTCTGCATCTGTAAGTATAATCAAATTCATTTGTTCTGAAACACTTAGAACAGTTCTGCCAGAATATTTGTCAACTTTATTCTTATCAGATGGAACTTGCACTAAAGAATTTATTTTCTTCTAAATTTATTCTCCAAAGAAGTTGAGTTGTTTTAGCTGAAGTAATTCACCATTAAAAAGTAATCGCGGGATAATTTAGATTGGGAGACTTTATAAGTAGCTTGCTCCCACTTTGAAACAGCTCCAGTTAGATCAGGTTGTGCCAGGACTTTGTCCATTTCAAGGTTTGAATATCTCCAAGGTCTACCCTGGACTTTGGTCCAAAGTTGTTAACATCATAATGTTACAGACATTCTTCCTCATGCCTAATGGGGTTTTCCCACATTCCAGCATATGCCTGCTAGCTCTCAACCTGTGCACCTCTGAGCACAACCTGGCTTCCTCTCCTCTGTACTTTCCCAGCAGGCAGTTACCAGTCTGGTCTCCCCTTCCCCTCCTCTTCCCAAGGCTGAACCAGCTCATTGACCTCCACTTCATGTGCCCTGTGTTCCAGCCATCACAGGGACCTTCCACTGAACTCATTCCTCTCTGTCAGCATTTGTTCTCTGCCATGAGCCTGGAATAGTACACCGGGAGTGGTCTCACCAGTACTGAGAACACATGAAGGATCCCTTCCCCTTGCTGGTGCAACCTTTTACTGCATGGATGCACTTCTGCCTCCTGGCCACATTGTGTCCCACAAGGATCTCGGGTACTTTTCTGCAGAGCTGTTGCCAGCTCTGTCCTATTGCAGAGCTTTGTTCACTCCAGAGGAACACTTTTACATTGGTGCTTGTTCAACAAATCTTCTGAGGTTCCCACCAGCCAATTTCTCCAGCCTGTCCTGTTTGAACATCAGCCCTACCTTCCAGAACATGGAGCACAGCCCCACATTTGGTGTCATCTGCAAGTACACAGAGTAATGCAGTCCAAACCATCATTTGGGCCATTAATGAAGGCAATAAACAGTACTGGTCCCACTGCTAGTCCTTGAAACATACTAATTCCAGCTGAATCTTACCCTGCCCATCACCATCCTTTGAACCTGGTAGTCCAGCCAGTTTTCCACCCATTTCATGGCGTGCATATCCAGCCTATATCTCACTGGTTTGACTGTAAAGAGTCTATGGGAGATCATGACAGAGGCCTTGCTTGAATCAATGTGTACAACACCTGCCGCCGCCTTCTCTTCCACACAGCCACTTATGACACTGTAGAAACTGATCAGGTTGGTTGGGCGGGGCTTTCCCCAGTACATCTGTCTGACTGGACTATTCCCAGTCATTTTCTTGACCCTTCTGTGGATGGGAGTTGCTTCCAGGTGGATTTTCTCTGTCACCTTTCCAGGAACTGAGCTGTGGCTGACCAGCCTGCAGATCCAGGGATCCTCCATCTTGCCCATTGTGAAGATGCATCTAACCATTCTGTCATCATCAGTAATCAAATTAATCTAAGATGGCAGAGATGAAGTTGGTAGAGATGAAGATAATAGAGCACACAACCTTTCATTTCACGTGTTAGCTTCTACCACACCCTTGAGTGCATCCCACTTGGTCCCATGGACCTGTGTGATTTTAATTGGCTTAATGCTTGACTCCCATGGTCCCTGCTAATAAACTCAGGGGCTGTCTGGCCTGACAACAAAACTTTCTGGTGAAATGTGCGCCCAGTCCTCTGGGATGAATAGCCTAGGATGGAAAATATAATCTGAAATTGTTACAGTGTGGCCAAGTAGCTTGTTAACAAGCTCCTCTAACAGGAGCTTAATTTCTGAATAGTGTTAAAAATCCATGTACAAGAGAGATCTTCTTTTGGAGATTGCTCAAACTGGAGCAGGGATGTAACTAATGTAAGGCCTCTTGGAGTCAATATGCCAGTAGCAATGTGGCCTCTGTATGCACTGTTGGATTTACCACTTCACCTAGCAAGCTCCTGTGAAAGAAATTATGAGCTTGATTTGTGAAGTCTTTCTTTTTTTTTTTTTTAAGTCCGTAGAAAGGCATCTTACTTAGTCTAGAAATGATAACTGCATTACGTGTATTGTAATGTGATCCTTGTCTGTTGGGATGTCTTCTATTTTAGAGCACCAAAGTTTGAAAAAATAGCCGAGGCAAAATACTAATGTATTGGCCCTTGTCGCTCTCAAATACTCGTGCTGGGAGCAATTATGTGCCAGCAAAAGCCTGTTAGAAGCACACATGCCTACATGTACTTTGAAAGCAGAACAGATCAATAAAACAGGCACGTGTATGAGTCACATATAAGTAATTGTCTGTCATTAAATCAATTAATGGCCATCTGAAGTGAAACATTGAAAATTCATGTAGTTTTCTGATTTCCTTTGTGTTATCAAGTTAAGATTTTAAAAACTTTGTTTTATTTTTAGCATAAGATGTGCTATGTGGAGGATTTATGCCTTGCTATTTCAGGTAAAAAACAGCAAAGAGGATGTCTTTTCTTCTTGCAAATGCTTCATACATTCCTGACATTTTCCTCTTCTAATGACAGTGTTTTATTTTGCAATTGAGAAGTATGAAAAGAATGCTTGTAAAGCCATTGTTTATCAATCAGGAAGCCAATGGATCTTATTAAATTTATTTAAAAGGTATCATAAATTCTAAATGTAAAAGACTCTCAAATAAACATTGCTGCTAGTTTACAAGGTTAACAAAGGTGATCAAATACTGCCAGCAATTTTAATAACTAATGGGGAATAATTTCAATGGATTGAATGTTTTATAAAACCTAAAAGAGAAGAAAATTGATAATACAGCCTACATTTGGGAAAAAAGACTTTTTCTGTCATAAAACTTGCTATGAGATGCAGTCGAGTTCTATTCAGGTATGGGTACACTTCTGTTATCATATCACAGAAGACCAATGCAATTTGGTTTGTTTATCTTCAGACTACCCATCAAAACAAGGGTGTAGTATGATCTCCACCTTAATCTCACATCTCTTAGGTGTGAGAAATAAAGAAAAGTGCTGAAGCTTACAAGAATATCTGAAGCTAAGTGCAGAACTGAGTTCTACTCCTGAAATTCCTCAAAGAGTGCTCTAAATGATCTTTCCCAGTGTGCACCCAGAGGAGACACACTCCAGAAGGAGGCTGACTTCAAAATTAATGTGAACACTCAATGTCTGCAACAAAGTGAGTCTTAAAACATCCCTCTGCACATAAACCCATCTGATTGTAATTTTTTCTTACAGATCTGAGACAGAAATCACTGGTATAAATCAATGCAGAGTCAATATCCAAAAGCTCATGAACTGTAGACTCACTCTGCCCTACCTCTCTGCTTGGCCTTTATCAAACAGTTTTACAGTACTATCCAAAACCCATTTAAATCATCAAGGTTAAATCACACTGAATTATTGCACCATACACTTAGCTATAAAGCCCGGAGCTGGACTTCGATGATCCCTGTGGGTCCCTTCCAACTCGAGATATTCTATGATACTGTGATCTCTAGGCAACACAGTTGTCTCCACCAAGGCATCTCACAGATCAAAACTACAAATGGCTTTCTCTCTCTAATGTGAGAGCAGGCAAAATCCAGTACTGCAGAACAAGGGTGGGTGTTTAACAGCCACCTTCACTATGTGACTCATTAAATCAGTTATGAACTCGCTTTGATAGGAGTGGGATGGCACCATAGGGAAAATCTCCTAAATCATCCAGGACATAATTTTTACCCACTGGCATAAAGTGGACTGCCTCCCTCCTGGTAGTCAACTGTTTACTTTCTTCAAATGTGTGCAAATTTATTGCAAAACAAACTTTTAGATAGCTTGATTCATAGCTGTAATTGTTGCTGGAGTTTTACATGTTTCTACATATAAAAGAAAGAATCTCCGTCTTGACTCACCTGTCTCCTGGTTCAGTTTTACAGAAGTTTAACTTAAAAATACTTTGCTTCTCATGAGTCAAGCTTTTGTAAAGTAACTGTCAAAACAGTAAATACTGGGCTCCACGACAGACTCTTTTCTGAACAGTAAGTTTATATAAGAAGAACTTCAGCCTCCGACTAAAACATTAAAAGAATTACAGCCTATCTCATTTTCATACATGCTGTACTTAACATAGAATTGTTTAACCCCATTGCCCCCTATTTAATAAAGTGTGATGAAACATTTACATGATTTTAATAATGAAGCTTATGCAAGGATGTGTAAGATTTTGGAAGACCTGAGACATTCATGATTTTTTGTAGGAGGTGTACAAAAAGGTGTGCGCTACATCTAAAAATATGAAGAAAACAAAATTTAATTGTAGTTTTTTTATAGTTGGTCTTAAAACAGAATACATTTTCATGGATCAAAACTGGGGGTGGGAAAGTGGTGGTGGGGTGAGGGCTGTGGATGAGCCCTGAGATCCATCAAAACAGGGCTCCTGAATACTGTATTACAAAGAGATTCATAAATGTGTTATTTCATGCTATCCTCTTCTTTCCTCCATATCAGTCCTGTAGATAGCTTAAATCTTCATTAAATTCTAAAGCAGTGGGATGTACATACAAGTACTGCCATGATACTGCATTAAGAATATCAATGCCGCTTGCAACATTTTTTTTGCTGGACTTGGAGTTATTGCTGTGGTGGGAAAGAAAATTATTTGCTCTCTTAGAGGTTTAGCTAGTGACTGTGCAACCTTCAAAGTACTACATTCAAAAAATGAAAGGGAAGAAACTTATTTAAAATTAAATACGTAATGTGTAGTGCCAAAGATGGTTAACCAATTTTGACAAAATTCTGTCAAATTCTGTAGCTTTGCTACAGTGCTCAGTTTTTTATGGGATTCTTGTTCTCTATTCTGAGTTACCTTACAATTTGCTTGGAGTACAGCATAATTATGTTATTATACATTGAACTGAATGCTTGAAAAAGATGTTCACAAGAATTTTCATAACAGGCTTGGGTATTGACAACTTCTGTTACTCAGATGTTCCTATTTTGCTCCCGTACATAAGGCACATTTTAATGAGAATATTAGGTGTTACAAGAGTAGCTTTAGTATATTTAAGGCTAGTGCATACTGTCTTTATGAAGATAATCATCACAATGCAAGACAGAGTCTAAGAGTGAGAACAAACCAGCTCTTGACCATGCAATTGAGTTGTCAACACGGAACGTGAAGTGGGACATTGCCTTGTCTCTCATACATCATTAGACTACTGTCTTCTCACAGTCAGAAGACTAGTTCCCTCCCTCCTCAAGTCAACGCGTATACCCATTGTGAACATATCCACTTCAGCTTCCAGCTGCTTCCCCCTTTGTTGCTTTCCCTAATCCTTAGCCTCTTAATGTCTCTCCACAGTTCCTCCTTGACTGTGGGAAAGGCCCGTTGTTTTATCTGTCCCCGTGAAGAAATTCTGTTTTAGTATTTTATTCCATATGACACCTGGATAAAGGTGTGAAAAAAACTTTTGCCATATAAGTACAGTATGTCTGGCAAACACTCTGACTTCTCTATTAAGTGTCATACCACAGGGTATTTTAGGTAACAGAAGTGCACCTATGCATCTTCAGAGGATCAGCAAGAGAAATTCTGTCTTCATTACTGACAAATACTTACCAATCTCCTCTCTGAGATTAGGAGAGTGTGTAACTGAGGAACAAGTGCAGTCCTCAGCCATGCATTTCTGTCCCATCTCTTACCAGCTGCAGGCAGCTTCAGAGGTGTTGAAGCTAGGCAGCATTCATGCTGGTAAAAACTAGACTGCACTGCTGCTCTGCATTGACTCAGCTGTCAAATATCTCAGCTTTGGAGAAGGTAATAATTGCACATAGTGAGTCTCTGTGTTTACTAGGAGGGAAAATGACCTCTCACTGTGAAGCAACATACTGCTGTATGGACATACTTCTGTCCTTAAAGGCTGCAGGAAGAGCCATGGTCCTGCCTCTGTTCTTTCTGCTTTCAGCCTTACATGAGACCCCTGTGGAGCCTGTGGCTTCAATCCAGGGAGGTTTTAGGACAGACATTTCTTTGCTGCAAGCAGACCGGGAAGGAGCTTTGTACAGCTGATCTGCACTGCTCTTCCTGACAGTGGTGATTTATTCCCTGATATTTCACAGATTACAGTGCAGCAAACAATTAAATACATACTGCCATTTATTACTATAGTCTATCAGACTGTTCACAACAGGAAAATGGACACTTCAGTGGCCATGGGCTGGATAGAAGTTACCTGTTTATACCAGGGCTCTATTTGATGGCTGTTAGCCTGGCTGATCTCTGGTTTCTGGCCTGTCTAATGGACAACTTTTTGATTCTGTATTAGAAATCCCTTACCAAGTTGTTTGTTGTTGGCTTCCTCCCTGCTGGCAAACAGGTGTCACACTTGTATACTAACCTCAGCTGTTCATAAGTCATAAATCAAACAACTCTCAGATGGTTAACTTCAAAAGCTTGAATACTGCCTTCAGGCGCTGCCTTTCTTTAGCTGACCACCACTGCTCCTTGGAGTCAGCTGCTTTGTGTCAAGCTATTTCCCATTTAAACTCTGCCTTTAGACATTGACTATTCAACTCCTGTCCTGCCATTTTTCTCTCCTCCAAGGCACTGGCAAGACCATGGAGAATTCTGTGTTAACAGCCACCACGACCTACATTAAGACAAGCTAATCTTTGCTTTTGGAAAAAAAAGCACAATTGTAAGCTTCTGTCTCCAAAAAGAACCAGTCAATGACATTTGCTTGGAATCAAAGATCCCAGCCTTTCCCTCATCCCTGTGGAAAACAGGTGTAAGGACCCTTCAAATTGCATACCAGCTGGGTGCATACTCCCAAGAGCTCAGTCAAGTTCACTTTACCAGCCACGGCCAGAGCAAAATAGTAATTGTAGACAGATGTCAGATGTGTCCAAAAAATGGAGGACAAGAAAAAAAGGGGTCTTCTAGTCTATATCAAAATTATGTGGAAAATAGGCCTGTCCCAATTGAAATCTAGTAAATATAAACTATATTTTCTAAATAAGTGTAAGGGTAAAAGACCCTTCTGGAAGATTTTACTGCAAGGAAATTAGGGTTTTTCGCTTAAGGAAGCTTTCTTGCCTGGAAGAGGCATCTTTCCCGAAGACAGTTTT
>VZRE01009951.1:0-15083 GCA_013396775.1 Cephalopterus ornatus
GAGGCTCGGGGAGACCTCATCGCTCTCTAAAACTCCCTGAGGGGAGGTTGTAGCCAGGTCGGGGATGGTCTCTTCTCGCAGGTAACCAGCAGTAAGACAAGAGGGCATGGTCTTAAGCTCTGCCAGGGGAGGTTTAGGTTGTATGTTAGGAAGAAATTCTTTACAGAGAGAGTAATCAGGCATCAGAATGGGCTGCTCAGGGAGATGGCGGATTCTCCGTCCCTGGAGGTTTTTAAGATGAGATTGGATGTGGCACTTACTGCCATGGTCTAGTAACCACAGTGGTAGTGGATCAAGGGTTGGACTTGATGATCTCAGAGGTTGTTTCCAACCCAGCTGATTCTATGATTTTGTGTTTTTCAAGAAACTAGGGTAAAAAGGTTGTCTATTGGTACAGTGGTAATTCATCCCATTCATATCATAATCATGAAACAGGGATAGCTCTTACATCCCTGACACCTTGTAATTATAGAGGTTTGGAAGACATTTAATCCATTCCACAAATTATTCTTGTCATATTTCACATGGCCCAGTTGCCATTTAGGATTTACTGTGGTATTTAGTGGTCTAATCAGCCATTCCCATTTGTCACAGTCACATTTGAATGAATTAGGGTGGTGTTCTGCTGCATAATTTGTGTAATTTTATCCTTAAAAAAAAAAAAAGTCAATCATAAGTCACTTGCTGAGAACTGACTCTTTTGTTCTATAGTACATGCTTATATTTGATATCTCTGAACCTGCATTATTCTTTGGTTTGGGCTTTATTTTTGCTTTTGCTTTCTGATATAGGAAAATGAAAAGAAGGACTGTATTAAACCTCTACATTTTAATTCTGAGTTGAATTAAGAAGCTGACTACTTAGGAGTCTTAGCTTTTTTTCCTAAACTTTTTAAATGCTCGAAAGAAAACACTTGTTTTGCCCAGTTTGGCATTCTACATTTGAATAAATTGTGCATAAATCAAGATGTGCATTGTTTAAAATGTGGGTTTCATCTGTGCAGGTTATGCATCTGCTCAGGTCCAAGAGGGCATGATTTCAAGCACATCTGACAAAGTACCTGTCTTAGGCACACTATGACATCTAGCGGAGGTTGCCTCTGGCCATGGCAGTGTGGGTTGGGTCAAGACTATCTTCAAGGTCCCTTCCAACTCAAACCATTCTATAATCTCAAATAGTTCAAGTTACACATCTTTAGGCAAGTAATTGAGCTGTTGATTTCCATAAGTAATTGGATATTCAGCACCAAACTGAGACGCCTACCTGTCTACAGAAACCTACCTGATCTTGATATTATTTCTAACCTATGACTCTACATAAAGAAACACATTTTTTTAGATGTCTCAAACTTTTATTGAATTTTTGGTGGATGTAATTAGACTATGTATGTCATTCTGTGGAAACAAATGGAATAACCTCTGTGAGGAAATACTGCAAAAATTGAACAAGGCTAGCCATATCGCTGTCTTGAAAAAAAAAAACAGAAAACCTGTTTAACCCCTCTTGCAGCAGTCTGAAGCCCAGTTGGCACCAAAGCTTCATGCAGCCACTCGCTCACTCCTCCACCCGCAGGATTAGTGAAGAATTGGAAGGCTAAAAGTGAGAAAACTCATGGGCTGAGATAAAGACAAAAGCTGTGGATGCAAGGAAAGAAAAACAAGGAACTAATTCAATCCTTCCTATTGGAAGGCCAGAGTTCAGCCATTCACAGGAAAGCAGAGTTCCATCATGTTCAACGGTTACTTGGGAAGACAAACACCATCACTCCAAATGTTCCCCCTTCTTGCTTCTTCCCCCAGCTGTATATACCGAGCATGATATCATATGGTATGGAATATCCCTGTGGTCAGCTGGGGTCACCTGCCCACCTGTGTTTCCTTCCAACCTCCAATAAATTCCCAACTTCCTTGCCAGCACAGCAGTATGAAAAGCAGAAAAGGCCTTGGCTCTGTGTAAGCCCTGCTCAGTAATAACAAAATCATCTCCATATTACCAACCCTGTTCCCAGTGCAAACCCAAAACACAGCCTTACCCTAGCCACTGTGAACAAAATGAACAGTACCCTAGGCAAAACCAGCACATCTCTGTATGTGCAACTTGAATTAAAGGGTCATACTCTTTTGAAGAACATTCTCTTTTTATAGCAAAAAAAAATAAACCCTGTATTGAAATCTGTGCCACCACAGACTTCCTCAGTAAGAGCAAAAAGTTGCACTCAAAATAAGATCATTACGCGCAGACGAACAAGCTTTAGGACTTTTTCTCTTTTGACAGCAGAAGCATAACATTAAATTCATCAGCACTCCACCAAGGCCAAGTATTTATACTCCTGATGCCTTAAATCCCTTATTTCATGTCATCTGTCACTTCATCGGTAGTGTTCTTCCTAAAAATTCTTAGGGAAGGGTTATATTATGTATGCTTCTTTCTTTATGCTGGAATTCATGTTCTTGGTTTAAGACATACTTTAACAATCCTTGTCTTTTAGGTATATTATCAGATTAGCAGTTAATGTCTTATACTAAGTCAAATGGAGAACATAATGTTTTATTTTTAAGAGGAATGAAGTAATTTTACACAAAAGAAAATAAAAATTCCTAGCATTCTTGGAACAGTTAAACATTACATTCACTTGCTCTAGTCAACTCCTCTGCTAGAGAGAGGAAAATATAAAGCACCTACTACTGGACAGTTTACTTACTAGTTTATATGAAATATGCATTTGTGAATTGCCATGTCTTCAGATACTTCTTTAGTAAATGCACAATTTAATAAACTTGATGTAGTGTGAAGAGCTTGGGCTTTTTTTTTTTTTTCAGTTTTATGGGAACATATTTAAGGCAGCATGCTTGAGAGAATGTTGCAATTTGTCACATACCTTTGCTTAATGTCTTTAAAGTGATAAATCAGCAATAAATTTGCATGTCCTCATATTCTCTTTTCTTTTGCTGTTTAACTGATGTACAGACCACTGAAGACACAGTTGAGCACTGAATTCCCAACTGTAGAGATGTGTGCAAGGATTAAACCTTAATATTATTAAAAATGATGAAACTTGATGTGCACTTATCTGGTTTTTTTTATGTCATATGAAGTAGCACAGTATATCAGGTGTGGTCATAACCTTCTAATCTGTTGTGATTAGAATGGTTGTAGCCTTTTGCATGAGAGAAAACCAGGTTACTTCCACTGTCTCCAGTTCTCAGTTTCTACTGTTTAAAAATGCAAAACGAGGTGTCCATTAGAAGGTAGGCAAGGGCCAGGTGTGCAGTCTTGCATGTAAAAGGGACTGAAGAAGTGAAAGAAGACAGCAGTTGATGAGAAAGAGGGAGGTTAAACAAGTAACATCCTGAGTTAAGAAGAGGTAATAAGGGATTGAGGGACAACTGAAGAGGCAAATGAAGGGGTGCAGAAGGGAAAACTTGGTGTAAGTAGTAGTGAAAAATGAAGAGAATGCAATGTCAACATTGTTACACATGTTGTTTTTAGAACAGTCCATTCTCATTCACAGCTGGAGAAGAAAATAAGTTCTAGGGCATGTATAGGAAATGCACATTTCTTACTTTCGGAGCATATATAACTATTTTACTGAATTTAAACCTATGAGAAAAAAAGATTCAATAAAAAGGAGCAAATTCACTAAATAAACCATTCCCTAGATAAACCATTCTCTAAACCAGAATAGTTTTGCTGAAGACAAAGGAACAGTATTGCTTCAGAGAAGAGTTAAAATTTTAAATGCTAAAGCTGAGGATTTGGAATTATAAACAATATGTTTTCAGAGATATATTAGCGCCAAAAGCCATGCATAGTCATAACTGTAATGAGTATGTGTTGGTAATTTAAAAAAAAAATTACATTAAAATATAAAACTTAATGATTTCTTAATGCAAAAATGTCAAAGAGAAAAATTCAGAATGAGGAAGCACATGATAATGATTATATAAATTATCCTAGTTAGCAGTTAGTTTTGGAATGAATGCATATTCCATGTGATATATATTGTTGCAACAGAGTTTGTTCAATCAAGTTACTTTCTAATTTTCAAATTTTGAAATGTAATATGCAATTATGTTCTACTTAATATCTTCTATTTAGCAGTTCCTTTAACTAAGGCCAGATGGACTGCAATTACATGCCAAATGGGAACATTTAGCATTTTTGAAATTAAACTGGTTATTCTAATTCTTCATGAAAGTGATAAAAATAGAAATGGGGGATGAACCATGCAGAAGCCTTAGACAAACCACAGAACACTTAAAAACGAAAAGGAAGCTGTTTCACAGTTGCTCTCAGAAGAGCTGATATCTTTAGGGGAAAAAATCAATTGCGATAGAAGATAAATAAACGAAAGACAGAATAAATACCAGAATAACATTTTTTTCTCCACTCTAATAGGGAACGTCTGTACTGCTTGTGAATTTTTGTAAAATGCAATAAATGAAACAGAAAATTCAGCTGCTAGAATGAATCAGCCCCTGCTTGTGCTTAAGAAACATACAGTCTCTGCAGATGAGGTGACCTAGAAGTCTTTTTACATCTTTGATTTCCCTGGTAGTGCACCTCTGCTAATAAAGCTGATTTAGGAAAAGAATTGTATATATATAAGAAAATGGGGAAGCTAAGAAGCAGTGGCCTGTATTCCTCTCACGTTTGCCATTGTATATACAGTCGAGTCTGAATATTATCTACCTTTAGACAGCATTTAATCTAAAAATGGCTTTTTTTTCCCAATAAATTGTTCTTGTTTCACTTTGTCTTTCCAATCTCCTATAGTTCATTGTGGTAGATCTAGATGGGTGTTTAAAAACTAGAAGCCTTTGTATCGTCCTACTGAAGTGAGGCCAAATGTAGAAAAGGATGAAAGATTCTCAAATTAAAAAAAAAAAAAAAAAAAGAAAAAAGAGAAACGGTTTTGCAGTATGGAAGGTCATGTTCTAAAAATAGACCTAAAAAAGTTCTAAAAATGTTTCATATTCTAAAAATAGAACTTTTATTGCTCTTTTGCCTGGTTTACTCATACATATTATAGTAAAAACACACTGGACAGAAAGTAGAATTTATACAAAGTGTTGCAGTTGAGGGAAGCTCACACAGCTGTTTTGGCTACTAGTAACATTCCTGACTCTTCAGGCTGAAGAAGGCAAAAAAAGCCAAGTATTCCTATACCTAAATGAGAATATCAGCTTTTGATAATAATCTGTATCTACGTCTACCCATCTCTATGTGAATATAAAAATGACATTTAAAATTGGCTACTTGTAGGTAGTTCTTAATCTAATAAAAAGAATATTATGTTCCATATTTCGAAGCAGATAAGCACCGCTCAAGTCTAAATATTGGACTTCATGATATGGAAGAATTATATCTGGTTACTTTGGAAGTATTAAGTATTTGGGATTGAGGAGGAGGGATGATGGGTTGTTGAACCAAACCTTAAGAATGTATTTCAACTTACCAATGTTTTACTCGGAACTTTCTTTAGCTTCATATTTAGCAATAATTGCTAATGGACACAAAAGATTTGTATTATTTATAGACAGATTCAGACACCCTGTGTTCCTTTTTCCTTTGTTTTTTACATTTTTTAAAAGCAATATGCTATTCTTCAGATATGTCTCTTTTCTAAGATTTTCTGATAACAAAGGTATTATACTTGAACCAGTTTGAGAGATTTTGTTTGGCTTAACTCTCAGAAAGCAATGCCTCATGTTTAATTGATATTTAAATATCAGTTAAGGTGATGGTAAGGCATAAGTAAGGCAACTTGATTCTAGTTCTTAATTGCTTTGCTACCACTCCATATCAAACATAACAATGAACACTGTTAATTGTTTTCAGCATTCACTTCACATCATCCTGTCATTCCATGGCATATCCTGAACTCATTACCCATGTACCTATTTTTTCGTAACCATCATAATTTAAAACCAGTGAAGCTGTCTGCATAAGTAAGATTTTCCTAAATCAAACTCTGGATTTTTCAGCCAGCTGTAGTGTATTTCATGCCTGAAAAAAAATAACAAACCAACTGATCAACTAACCAACCAAAATGCCCCAAAACCTATCAATAACAAAAAAACCCCAAAACAACCCCTCCAAACTTAATTAGAAACAAAGCCTCAAAGTGACCCATATGTGGAAGTTATTTGTGACTTTAAAACCAAATAATGACTAACAAAAACAGATTAATTCAGATTTTTAACTCCGGTAAGAAATCTTAATTTTCTTTAAATAATGTTTAGTGAGGATTAGTTTTTTTTGTGATTATGCAGCCTCACTTGGAGGAAAATAAGAATAATTTCTTAATCCAGTTAAAAATACAATGCAAGATATTAATGTATAGCTAATTTTCAATGTTAGTTCAAAACTATTATTTTGATATATGGGCCTAAGTTTCTGAATTTCTAACCCCGCAGAACCAACTGTATTCATTCACTTTAAAGTGAACCTATGGTAACCAGCAAAAACTTGATTATCTAACATTAAGAAGTCTATGTTTAAGAAAATGAATTTTTTCCTTGATGTGTTGTGTGACCAAGCAGGAAGTTTTTAAGATACCTGACTTTACATTATAAGTGTTCGGAAGAAAATATTTGCATAGGAATCATTTCAGGACTCCAAAAAGGACATTCACCATGCCTCTCCATGAAGCTGAGCCACTCCACAGTTGCAAATGCAAGAACATAGGGGGATGATGTGAGCCATATAAACAGCAAACTAGTGACCCCAGTGCATTATTTTTAGAGTCTCACTGACAAGTGTGAGCTCATTAGACGTGTCATACAAGTAGGTCCGCTAGGCTTAGGATACCATCTCGAGGGAGGATAAAGAACATCAATTCAAATAGTGGGGTGGGTAGAGAGAAAGGTTGAAAAGCTGAATCACTGAATCACAGAATGGTTGGAATCAGAAAATACCTCTGGAGATTGTTTCAGCCACCTCTTGCCAAAATGTATATTTACCTACAGAAAGTCTCCCAGGACTGTTTTTAGTCAGGTTTGGGGCATCTCCATGGTTGAAAACACCACAACTTCCCTGAGAAACCTGTTCAAGTATTCAGCCACCCTCACAGTAAGCAACTGTTTGCTTATGTTCAGACAGAATAGCATGTGTTTCAATCTATGCAGATTGTCTGGGGGCACTGTTGAGAAGAATCTGTCTTTCTCTTTCACATTTCCCTGAGCCTCTCCAGGCTGAACAGTCCCAGCACTCTCCATCTCTTCTCAAATGAAAGATGCTTCAGTCCCTTGATGCTTTTTGTGGCTTTTCACTGCCTTCACTCCACATGCAAGCCTTACATACTGAATTTTGACCTAGATCTGCAATAACTTTACTATTGCAATGGAATACAGCCTTTTCCCATGATCAGTGCTCAGGTAAATGAGAACTAGTGTATGCCTACCCAGTTCTACCTGTTTAGGTTGATCTGGTTTATATGGGAAGGAAAGAAAGAAGAAAAGATGACCCAAGTTGTCATGCAACTGTTAACAACTTTGTGTGACTTTGGAGCTATGCTTATGAGCTATGTAACAAATACTAATTACCTCTAAATAATGGGAATACATTGGGTCCATCATAGAGGTCTGAAAGGGATCGGGGGGATGAAGCCATAATTTTTCATAAGTGTGAATTGTGCACATCAAAGCATGGAAACCAGCTGCTATATTCATACTGCTTATAAATAAATTTGAAACTATGTGACATTGAGTGACATGGTTCTTTTCTTATGGCTGCAGCACGCAAATTCTCCCATTTCAGACTAGTTTCCCATTTTACATTGAACCATCATTGGTTCAAGGGTGAGTTCACTGTATGGATGTGTCCAAAAACTTAGCAATATTCTTTAATTACAATGAATAATATTTTTTTAATTACAATTATCTAAATTGTAAAAAGCCTCAAATACATTATGACAAAGAAACAAGTTTTTCAATTGCAGACAGATGGAAATTTTTGTTTTTTTCTCCAGGTGATGTTTTTCAATAATTTTTCAATACTTGTGACATTCAAGTATTTAATTTAATATCCCACTTTTGTTTAAGACAAAAAACTGAAGGGAAATAAAAATTCCCTTCAGCTAGTCAAATACCACACTCCAGGTGGTTTTGAGTTTAATTTATCACTATTACAAAGTCTGTGGAGTAGTTCAGGGAATAGTTCTTTGTAATAAGTAGAAGAGAACGTACATTGTTATGAGGAAACTGTGGAGGAGCAAAGAAATGTAAAGATGCATACTAATAGAGTTTTGTTTTTACCTTCAATTTATACTGCATAATTGAGGACATCTACTCTTCAGGAAATCAACATTATTATTGCTAGTCACATAGGGACTGATCAACCTTCCAAAAGTCAGAAGAAGAAGAAAGTTAAAGATCTTCAAGGATTTTTTTTTTACTTTTTCTGCTGTGGGATTTTAAACTCTTGAGTTTTTTCATACTAGCTGAAGGACTTTTGACCTTCACAAATTAATGAATTATAGATAAAAATGAAATACGAGGAAAGTAGTAAAGATTGTATTGGCTGGAGAGACTATGAAAGTTTTACTTTCAGAGGCATTCAGGGTTGAATATATAATATTTGGAAGTTCACTTCCAATAAGTAACTATTATGAGTGGCAAAAATTAATCTTCAGGTGATATTTGTGCACAGAATATACATCATAAAAAACATGATATTTTGACTATGAATTTATTATTTTAATGCAGGAACTTACTACTATTGGTGCAAGATCTAGATGATTTCTTACCCCATTTTTTTGTTCTAACTGCTTAACCTGCACCCTGTAAAAATAAAATAGCTCCTTTCACATTAAACAAAATCCCAAACAACAAAACACATGCACATGCAAAACCCCCAAACCAAACAAAAAAACTCCAACCCAACCCAACCCAATAAAAACCTGTATTTGTTCATTTCTTGTGACTTATATTCCACTTCTTGTGACTTGTACCTTAAGCATTTCATAAAGTATTAACATAGAAAATGAAAGCCTGAATAAAAAGAGCAGGCTTATTTATTGCTCAATTCTGAATATTTCTATTAATTTATGTTAAAACTTAATCCCACAGAGAGATTATCTTAATTTTTGTTCTCTTTTTTTAATCATCACTGATATTTTTACATAGTTTCCTTTTATATTCATACAGCATCTTAATTGCAGGTTACTTCAATTTCTTGCTAAGGATTTTCCTTTAGCTTTCAATAAATTTGTCTAGAAAAATATTACTAGTCTTGCTATGTGGAACAATTTATTCTTCAAGAAATATAAAAATTGCATTATCTTGTAGAATATAATTGTGGTGGTCAGCCTATATAAGTTTACCTAAGGTAGAATAGCACATTTCTCTGCACCTAGTTCCAATTTTCTTAATCCTGGATGGTTCTTAAACCTGGACGGTTTGCAGAAACTTTGCAGAAGGTGTTTGTGAAACTTTGAGCTCAAAGAATGCAACAGGTGATTTCATTCTAAGAAAGGGTTTTGCAGGAAAGTAATAGGTCTAAATGGGGACACGTACACATTTTCAAGACATTTCACTTCAAGCATTTACTTACAAATGGCACATAACCTTAGTCTAACTGCCCACAATGAATGCAGTATCTTAAAGGGTAACAGATCTTATGGAGACGGAAAAAAACGCTGGAGGTAACCACTCTTCCCAGCTGAGTCCAGTGGGGAGATAATAAGACTATTCTTGAAAATCTGATGCGAGAGGCTGTGTCTACATTAGCAAGTGGTGCAGCACAAATAGAGTGGACCTACAGAGTGAAATAGTTGGTGTGAGGACTAAGAGCCCATGCTATATTAATTTTAGGCATTGAAATGTATGCTAATGGCTCCCATGGCTAAATTCTGCATAGGGGTTGCAATACACTGGGTACTCTCCTGAACTGCACTCTCCTGTATGGCTTCATCTGAAAATAATCTAGTTTTGGCATTCCAAGGCTATTAAGATGAGAAAGTATAACAGAAATTTGCTTTCCACCCTTAATGAAGTTGTTAAAATCAGGGACACTGTAGAAAATTAAGACTGTGTGTACACATAACATTGTAATTCATTTAGCTGCGCAATGTCTTAAGATCATACTGACTATATTTCCTAAAAAAGGTCTTTCATTATGAGTATTTTTCCTTCATTATGGGATTATAATTGACTCAAGAAAATCACTTTTCCTGTAATATTGCTGTCACCCCATACATCAAACTTGAACAATTTTCAGCCAGCCTTCTTTTATTCCTTGATCTGACGAAGGGAATATTACTTAAATGGCTAAGTAATCAGAAAAAACAAAACCAAATAAACAAACAAACAAAACCACAAACTCAACCAAACAACCAAAAAACCTGATTAACCAAAACAAACAAAAAATAAAAAAGGAACAAATTAAGGCAACCGGAGAAAAAGAGAAAACCTTTTCACTGTAAAGGTGTAATTATCCATTATATTCTTTTCCTTAATGTGTGTCAACCGAATGAATAACAATTCACTGCCAGTACTTTTCTCTTGAACATAGAAGACCATCTGGAAAAATATTTTGTTATTTGCAATTCCCTTGCAATACTTCAGTGTCTGATGACAATTTAATCTTACATTAAGTTATTGTCAGTAATTCACCTACCTCCCCTTAACTTTGACAGACTCCAGAAGTAGAAGACATAAGTTTAATTTTTTAAGGACATGTCATGGCTTAACCGCAGCCAGCAACCAAGCCACCTGCTCACTCCCCCACCACTGGGATCAGGGGGAGAATCAGAAGGGTAAAAGACAGAAAACTCACGGGTTGAGATAAAGACAGTTCAATAGGGAAAGCAAAACCCATCCATGCAAGCGAAGGAAAACAAGGAATGACTTCACTGCTTCCCATGAAGCAGGTGTTCAGCCACCCCTCCAGGAGATCAGGGCCTCGTCACACCTAACAGTTACTTGGGAAGACAAACACCACCACTCCAAATGTCCATCCCCTTCCTCCTTCTTCCTCCCACATTTTATACTGAGTATGATGCCATATGGTCTGGAATATCTCTTTGATCATTTGGGGTCACCTGTCCAAGCTGTGTCTCCTCCCAATGCACCTTCAAGTTTCCTTGCCAGCATGGCACTAAAAAACCCAGAAAAGCTCTGTGTAAGCACTGCTCAGCAACAAAAATATCTCTATACTATTAGCACTGTTCCCAGCACAAGTCCAAAACAGAGC
The DNA here is from genome assembly GCA_013396775.1 of Cephalopterus ornatus. Classification (NCBI taxonomy): domain Eukaryota; kingdom Metazoa; phylum Chordata; class Aves; order Passeriformes; family Cotingidae; genus Cephalopterus; species Cephalopterus ornatus. Next base: position 11,197 of record VZRE01009951.1, read on the forward strand.
CCCATACGAGCCACTGAAAAGAAAGTTAACTCTACCCCAGTCAAAACCCAGGATATTTCATTGTGGCTGAAACCTAAAGGGGTTAAAATTTGTAAAAATTTAAATGATAGCATCTTGAAAAGCCCTCCTACATATGTGGGTGAATGGATATGTGTATATACACACATATGTAATATGAATATATATATGAATATACAATATGAATATATATGAGAAATGCATAGGTATTCTATGTATAAGTATGTTTTGTACATATAAAATCTTTCAGCCATGAATTTGGTTCATATCTTGATTTTTTCTTTCCTGCTAAAAAGCATAGGGAAATATATAGTACAGAAGACGCAGATGGTTAGCACAAAGGTAAAAACTCCCACACTGTTATTGCAATCACTATTCTTGTCTTTAAAATGCAACTTAGGGCTCTATCTTCTGATTCAGAATTAAGCAAACAAAGGGAATAAGTGGGCAATGAAGACATCAGGGTAAGTTCTCACCATCTGTGCTTTATGCCAATATATTCATTGTCATCTTGCTATTAAAGGTTCCCCAGATATTTTCCTGCAGTTAAGTTTTTCTAATTTTTTTTTCAAGATGTCACATTTCAAAGTTTTTCCTTTAAAAGAGCATTCTGATAAAGGCATGGTGTAGCTAAGTAGATATTTGAGATTAGAACTGGAGATGATGCAAAATGAGCCGTTTAATGCAATAAAAACACCAGCTTCTACCAAATCTACTCTACCCAGCAATTTCTTCTTCAACTTCCTAAATACAGAAAAGAGATATTAAACAAAGATTAAGAAGTATTAAAGATTTAATTTAAGAAAAATTGATTTAAAATATGGTTTAAAAATATCAAGCAAGCAAATTAAGAAAAGAGAAAAATCACTGGAAAAACTTCTGTTTCAATTGCTATAGAAAATTATGTTACCATTTCCTAAATTCTGTGAGAGAGGGAAAAAGAAGAGGGGGAAAGAGATTATGAAAAGAAGTGAAAATAATCAATTTCTTACAGTGGAAATAACAGTGTGTGTTTAATTTTTCCTCTCAAGAACTGTCAAATATTGGCAATTATATGAGACTGAGTTGTAATTAAATGATACTTGTTCTATGCAAACAAAAGAATCCTGAGCAGATCTTAGTTGCAGCAGCAGCTTTTACAGGATATTCAAGTCAAGAGAAATGCATACATATCTCTACTCCCCAACTGATCACTTTTAGCCCTTCTTCCATTGAACTCCTAATATTCAAACTTCATGACTGGCTGTCTTACACATCTATTCTATGTTTCTGCTCCTTATGAGGTTATCAAGCAGAGTCTAGTCAGAGCATTGCGGAAGCATGTAATGTCCCATCCTATTGATGAAGTCTAGATTTTAAAATATGTGTGTTCTCTTTTTGCTTTAAAAGATAGAGAATAACCTCAAAGAACAAAGAGATTGACTTTTTAATCAAAGTTTGTGTTTGTTTTTCAACCTGTTTTGGCAAAGTAGTTACACATATGAATAGGTTTTTTGGTATACGTATCTGCTTTGTTGTTAGGGTTTTTTTCCATTTAAAAAAATTGCTTCAACATTAGGATGTTAATGAAAAGATTCAGAATTAAATTATTAAATATCATACACCCACTTGAATACACCAGAACAACATATCTGTCGAGGGCATTGATGGTCTTCAGTAGCTTGTGTTATTCATGACAATTATTATTTCATTCAAAATGATTTAGTAATTACACGTGTCTTTTGGTTTCTCTTACAAAATGGAGGATGCAAGTATGTCAAAGCTCAGTTTTATACTTGCAGGATATGTGTTTATATGCAATCTCACATGAATATTCCAGGGACACAAGATATTATTTTTTTCAGAGGCAAACTTTTCTTGTAAAGTCTCATATATTCTCTACTACACAGATAAATGTAAACTGCAGTCAGATTACAAATCTATTAATTTTGTGTATCACTGATGCTCTTTCAGAAATATTTGAAGGTCATTAACATTTGTATTCTTTTGGTTTGAAACACCTGATTTTACTAACACATTTAAAGAATTACAATGTCAAAGATACCTTGCTTTGCATGTACAAAGAGGATAATTTCAGTCTAGCCTAAGCACGAAACAAAGTTACAGAACCAGTATCTATAATTTTTTCTCTCCCCTTGAAAAAGTCTTATCAAATAAGGTAACTGTTAAAAGAAAATGAGCATTGTCATCAGTAGGAATTGACTTTGTATTAACTTTAATATATTAAAGTTTTCAAGTAAGAAAATCCTGTTTTTCCCAAAGGTCTCCCTTTCCATTTAAGCAGTGATAAGCAATCTAGATAAGTATGCATAATTTGTTCTTCAATAATGAGAAGACCAAATCTTCCACAGAAGAATAAGGTAAATTACAATGTGTAAGTTAAGCACTAAAAACCCAAATGAAGTGTCAAAATAAATGAATAAATGAATGAATAAATAAATAAATAAATAAATTGCAGAGCACAATAATAGCTTAATTGGATACACTTTTGAGGCAGGTACCGAAAAACAGACCTTTCACAAAGATACTCTCTAGCCACTGAATTATACAAAAGATGAATATATATTTGTTATTGAGAATAATTTTAGCAACTCTTTCTGTAATGTAATTGGTATAAATAATTCTAAAATTCTGAAAGATGATTAAATTAGATAGTCCATATGAGATTGTGTGCCAGAATAGTGGAAGGCTAGTTCAAGGTGATAAGAATGGTAATATTGGGGAAGAATTTCATGAGGGATTTTAAATTTCCTTGGAGAGTCTAGTAAATGGAGAAGCCTTCTAAATAATTGAAAGCGTAAAACAGGAACATAAAAAATCAGTACAGTAAAGGAGATTCATTTGTTCTGGACTAGTTTACTATAATATTTTTTCTGTAGACTAAAAATATTTGCCATTTTACCTTAAAAGTGGCTTTTGAAGTAAATACGACATTAAAATGAACTGGATCACTTAGCTTTCTCAGATTCACTGTCAGACAACACATCCTTTCTCTGCAAAAATACAGTTGCACCTGATTTAAAAGGTAATAACGCTAAAAATCAATTTTATGCACAGATAGATCTTTCCACAGCAGATTTAAAAGCGGTATTGTGGTTGATATAACCATGTGATCAAATCACATTAAGAAAATAGGTTCTATGAGAATATTTTGGGTGATACCCTCATCAGATGTGTCAGGGTTCTGCTAAGTTAATGTTAACAGGCAAGTTTATGTTACTCTAATATTTTGACAGCTTTGTACAGTTGATTGATGAGCCAAATAGTGCGGTACACTGTCGGATCTGTTACTCACAAAGAAAGAATATCCCACTACAGATATGAAGGCTGAGGGCAGCCTTGGCAGCAGTAACCGTGAAATTAGGGAAATTAAAATCCTGGAAGAAGTGAGAAAGATCAATAATATAACCACAGCCCTGCACTTCAGGAGAGTGGATTTCAGCTTGTGCTTGGAATTTCCATTGGGAAGCTCCACTGGAGAGAAAGTTAAGCAAATTCAGCAGAAAGTCAGCGTGGATGAACAGTGAACTCTCCACTGACCTCAACCACAAAAAACCCTGAAAATAACCCTGAGCTTTTTGTTCAAGAGGGCAAGGGACGTGCTGAGCAAGGACATGGAAAAGATTAGGGAATAGAATGTCTTTGTTGTCTGTTCACTGGCAAGCTTCACCTTCAGGTCTCCCTGAGCATAATAGGCGAGTCTGTAAGTAAAACGATGCAGTAGATTTATGTAGTCATTGCTATGTTACTTGAATTTCTAGAGGAGTCACAATTCTCTGAGTTTTAATGAAGTCATGTCCAAAAATGCCTAAAAAAATGTTGATAGTACATCAGGTCTTGAAAGAATGGCCATCCGTACCTGCAAAAAA
>VZRE01009951.1:15111-36403 GCA_013396775.1 Cephalopterus ornatus
AAAAAACGATCTGCCTTAGTATAAACTTGATTTCACACATGAATTTTTTCATGAGGATCCTTCTTTAAAAACATCTAAATCTATCTGCTGAAAACAACTGGATACTCAGTTACATGATCTGGAATGGCAATTTATATATTTTTGACAGTAAGTGATATTTATGTGTGATTTTCTTACAGAAGAATAACTATGTCCTTTACAGGAAAAATAAATTAATGCTTACCTGTGGAGACAGTAAGTTTTTTTATGTGCAGTACAGGATGAAATGCCATAGAATGGAATAATTGTGAGATTTATAAATGCATTAATTTGGACCTTTCTGAATGCTTTTGTTCCTACTGGCAAAATAAATTAAGTCTACAGAAATAGATTCTGAAGTTCCGGTACAGGATTCAGGCAGATAATGATGAACATTGTAAGAGGTATAATTTGGTTTTAATCTAAAAAGAATGAGATCGATAAAACAGTTTAGTCAGAATTTCACATGAAATGATGAGTTGAGCTCAGTAATATTTTTGGATGTTCCCAGGTGATTGAGTGATTCTGAACAGCTATTAAACAAATCTTCACCTCAAAATTCAGTTTCCATTAGAAGTGGGCATTATGCAAACCAGTTTTTCTTTGCTTCTAGGCACAGGCTGTAAGTTTTGCTTCTTCTTGACTTAAAGAGGTAAACTATTAATTGACGATTCTGAGCAGCATGAGCAGAAATAATTTTAGTGTATCAGTGTGTGGATTCTTTAGGTGTGTTGATTTTGACAATATATCTTCTGTTTAAAGCAGGAAAATATAAATATTTATTGAAACAAATTATTTCCCATCATATATAGATAAAGATAATTTGTGCAAACATACACCCTGGGATACATTAGGATAGTGGGTACTCTGAGACCAAGACTAAAAATCAGCTTTCTTTTATTGTTTAATGAAAAAATAATGAAAAATAAAAACAAAAGAGTTTTAAATTTAAAAAAAAATACCTAAAATAGGCTGAATTACAGTTCTGGATTTTGTTTATTAGATAGCTTTAAGTGGTAATCCTCATCAAGTAAATTGAGAGACTGAATAAAGCTTAGACAAGATCAGAAAGCACAAAATACATTAATGCATATTAATAAAAAATATAAAAATATCAGTCAAGATTTTTTTTGTGAAAGCTACCTCATACAGACAATGAGAACTTACAATAGATTATTTCTCTAGTAATGCAAAGCCAATAAAATCCAGAGTTTATCAGCGTATTTTTAGGAAGAATAATGTTTCTGCTGTCATCACATTTGGACATTATTGTCCTAAGGACTTTTTCAGATATAGGTTACATTTAGACTTATTGTTCTTGATGTCCACTAATAAATCTGTCCTCTGTGACTTCTGGTCCTGTTTTAATTCCATTATAGTTTTGGCCTGTGTACACACTGGCAAATTTCACAATTTAATTATGTCAAATGTGAAGAAAGACCTTCACATCCTTCATTTTTTTTTTTTAATTTAGACACTCGTTAAATTAATTTACCTCTTTCCTTAAGTGATATTAATTCATTTGGCAGACAATATTTTATCTGTGTAATTAGGACATTTTCCTCCATTGCTTTTTGCATTCACTAACATGGGATTTCATTTTCATTGTGCATTGTGCGTAGTGATCATATATCTTAAATAATTAAACATTACCAATGAACTTATTATTCATTGTTTTCTAAAAATTTTACAGATATATTGAGCCACACAGTTTCTACATAGCTACAATTATAAATTTCCTCCAGAGTGAAAACTTCACTTTTGTTCAGACCTATTTCCTATCATGTCCTAAGTTATCATCTTTTTACAAGACCTCCTGTTTACCTTATTTTTTTTCTTTAAAAGCCTTTGAAAATGAAGACCATTGTCAGATTTTGGAAATTTGAATGCATTTGAATGCATCTGATAACATACATGACATGGACTGATATGTTACTTGATTTCTTTAATTTTTCCTGTAGATTTTTGAGGTAAGAATTTCTGACACAAAAGATCCTTTTCCCCTTATATGTTGCACATAGTAATATGCCTATGAATTTGATCTTTAATAAAATATGCAGGTTGACTTGTTGTAGTTTCCCCTTCACTGGTAAAGTCCCTTTTCAAAAATTTGCTATTAAATGCAATAATTTTCAGTTTCTACCAAAGCTGGTTGAAACAGATAGTATGTTGACATTCATATTGGAGTTCCTTTAGTTCCTTTTGAGATCTGTTTACTTGAGTATATGTCATTTGGCCAAGATATTAATTCTATCAATTTGTTTTAAAACCTACAATTGATTTGGAATTATCCACCTGATTCACCCATATAAAGAATTCTTTCGGTATGAGAATATCCCACAGTGGACAATATTGTGAAAAAATAATGTAATTTTTGGTCTGGACTTACCTTCCTAGGATATTCCTTTTACCTCTCACCTAATGTCTACATCCACCCATTGGCAGATTTCCTGATTCTGAAGTGCTTAAGATGTTTTTAGCATTTTTACCCTTTTGACAAAGTTTTGCTTAAAATATTTTTTGGAATGTCTTACTATGATTCTATACTTAATTTGCTAGATGTGAGAGCTGGGACAGGCAGAATGCAGAGAAATCCATGAAACCACAAATGAAACACAAGCAAAAAATTTGTTTTCAATACCTCACCAACTGGGAGATCCCCAAAGCAGTACCTGGCAGAGGCACACAGGTGAAGACACAGGCACAGCAGAGATCAGTCCTCACAGAGGATCACCAAACCTGCTGTTTTCACCTGTATTTCAGAGATTTGTGCAGGTATAGTTTACCACTGTGCTTTGAAAATTCCCACAGCAGGGCAGGAGTGTCTCTAAGTCTATCACAGGCCTATGTTATCTAAACATAAGAACGTCAATTTACGTTAGATATAAGGAAGAAGTTTTTACAATCACAGTGGTAACAATGGGTTTCCCAGAGAGGCAGTGGGTACCCTCTGAAAACATCAAGGTCGGGATGGACTAGGCTCTGAGCAACCAGGGGATTGGACTAGATGATCTTTAGAGGTCCCTTCCAACACAAATTATTCTATGATTCCATGTTCTACCTATCAGTCTGTCTCAGCTGCAATTCAGAGGGGCAGAGACCTTGGACATAAGTTTCCTCTCTCAGATTCCCTGATTTCTCCAATATATATATAGAGAAAAAATATGTCCAGAGGTAAATGAAAAAATACCTCTTTACCAAGAAGAATGCTAATAACAATACTGATAAAACTAGGTTAAACCAACCGATGAGGAGAAACTTCCCAAGCCCCATGCACTGGACCAAAAGAGGTGTCAGATGCGCACACCTTCAGTATCTGTCCTGGGTGGCCACTCTGCACATTGCTAGCAAAGCACACTGCTGACTGAGCCATTAGCACCAATAGTCCAGTCTCTTACAGAACCTGGGCAGTCACTGCAACTGGTCCAATGTTTGAGTCACTAATCACTAGCAGTTCAGTCCCTTTAAAGAAGCCAAAACAACAAAAAGCCAAAAAAGCACGTTTGGAGAAAAGAGAAAAGAAAATGTGGATACCAGAATTTTTATATAAACCTGAACACAGTCACACAAGGCTAAACAACAATTAGTATGCATATGTGTTTTTAAACACCTCAGCTGCAGATCCCTTGAATGTGTTTACAAACCTTCCCTTATTTTCCCACACTAGAGTTTATGCCCCTGAGTAATTTTCCCATTTGGATAACACTTCTCCTTCTTACAATATCTGTCATTTCTTTCCTGTTGAGGCCTATTGGCTTTCAAATGGATTTTCATAGGTAGCATATATCCACTCTGAATTTCTAATGTTTAATCTTCATAGTACCTTCATTTTATCTGCAAGATAATGTTAAACTTTCAGATAATCCTTTTAATTTTCTTCCTTACTATTATGTACATAGCTGTTATATTCTCTTCATCTTGAAATTGATGATGTCACTAATAAAAGACTCATTCTAGTTCAATAAGAGCTTAAAAGAAAAAAAAGTTCAACAAGTTAAAGGATAGTTTGACTGAACAGGCGATACAGCTTTAAAAAAAAGGAGAAATCTTCTATGTGGAGATGAAGATGGATTCCTCAAACCTATGTGAAATTAAATAAATCTTAGCAATAAATAAATAATGAAATAAGGAGAACGAGAAGTGTCAATTCTTAATAATAAAGCTGATGGACTCCAGAAAGACCCTGAAAATAAAATCCAGCATCTACATAGGGATGGATCTGCTATTAGGAATGTTTTTGACTGTCTGTCTAATATGGCTAGAGTGACTGTGAAACACTAGCGGAAACTAAAGAAGATGTGAAGCATGAAAATGAAAATACAAGAATACATGGATGTATAACAAGTATTCACCCTTTTCCTGCATTTTTCCGTACTACTTCCATCCCCATCCATCTGTATTCTTTCCTTTCCTCTCCTTTGTTCCTTGCCTTATATATCTCACAATATATTGGGAATAGTTCCTTAAAGTATCCTATAGTAAGCTTTGAGCAGTCCCAAAATTCTCTCTGCTCCATAGCAGAACTCTCTTCCCCCTGCCTCCCACAGTAAAATCTATAGTCATTTAGGTGATAAACTGTCTTAGTTTACAAGGCATTTTGGAAATATATTTTTTTCTGCTGAATCAGATTTGTGGGTTTTGCAGTGGGGACAATTGCCTAATTGTACTCCTTTCCTGGTCTTAAGAGTAGACAATGCAGTGTTCTATGCTTTTGTTGATTTCCTTATTTAAGTTCCTCCAGCAATTTCTTGTGCTGCTTGCACCCTGCCCTACTGCTTTTAGCAACTAGCAGAGAGTTTCAGGTCACCGTAAGAACCAGGGTCTGCCATACAGAGACTTCATCAAGTTATTTTAAGATGAGTCTGTTCATAGTTCCTTGCCTTGATTGACTTTCTATATCAAGCTCCCCTAACTATTATCCTCGCTGTTCACTCTGATCCCCAATTATGTTTAGTTTAAAGCTCTCCTCACACTGTTGGCAAAGTTGCCTTTATGTCAATTTGACAAATAACCTTTGTCTCTCACTAAAACTTTTTATTCTTCAAAGAGGGATCCATGGTCATAAATGCTGTAGTAATACCTGCACCATCACCTGCACTTACAATTTTTAATTTACAGGATGGATCCAGTGCCACCCAGCCTTTCCCCCTCCACCTGTGGAAAAGAGAATACCATCTGTTTTCAGCTCAGCTACCTCCAAAGCCTTCTTTAATGGAGATTGATTCCCTCCTTGGTGCTTAGAGTGCGGTACTAATTTTGTAAATTCAGATCTGAAAGTGGAGCCTGTCTCCTGATGCCAGAAGTCACAAGCTTCCAAGCACTTTCATCTTCAGAGTATCATTCCTCCATTTGTTCAAGTATAGCCTCTCACTATCCTTACTTCCTTGCACCATGCTGTTCAAGTAATAATTTTTGTTGAGTCTCCTGAAGACACTGTCAACCTCCTGTTGCTACACAGCCTTCTCAACTTCTCCCATAGCTTGATCTCTTCTGACTTGGAACCTGGACCACGGGCCAGCTCCTACAGATACTGCCATCATTGCCCCAGCCACTGGGAATTCTGCAGTTTAAGACCTGGGTAATGGCATCCACCCTCTGGAGGCCTGTCTGAGTCAAGGCTGCATTCTTTGAAGAGAGAATGTGCTGTTTGCACTGGCAGATTGTAACAACTCAAAATGCAGATTATAAGAAGAAGCTAGGCAATTAAACAGAATTGTGTGCTTGGAATCTACAGTGAGGCCAAAGATAGAAAGCATTCATGTCATATCTTTTGACTCCAACTTTCATCCTTATTGTACTTCATCTATTTAATTTCCCTTAGAATGCCATTAATATAATAAACATGGAATTTCCTTTCTGGAGGTGTACAGTCAGAATGTATCTCACCGAATGTTTCACTTTCCATAAATAATCTTATTTGATATATTTTATGAAGTCTTTTATTTCTAAATGTCAAGTGCTGCGGGGAAAACAAGTGTAATATGTACTTAAAATTTACATATTTATATTGAAAAAATATTACCAAACCAAATGTTTAAAAAATATTTGTTTCCAACTTGGCTCTAAATCAACAAATGAATTTTAATGGACTTATGTATTGAAAAAAAAGGAGCAATTAAGTCCTTTCTTTTAAAATGTTTCTCTTTAGAACTGGCTGAGTAATACTGAACTATTTTCTGTAGCTGAACTTTTAATAGGAAAATTCTCCAGAATGCATCACTGAGCACAGAACAGTTTAATTTAGCAGAAAGAGTTGAGAAGCATTTGTCACTGGGTAACAACCTGAAACTATGAGTTATGTTTTCTTCCTGGCTCCCTCCAACGGGATGACATGTCAACATGTTTCTCATATCACTGAATCTCAAGAACATTGGAATTAAATTAAATTGTTTGGTACCTAAGATTATTTACTGCTTAGAAAAGAAAATTAAACTCCAGTAAAAAGTAAAGGAAGATAGTGCTTGAAATAAACTTCCCAGATGATCCAGAAATTTAATTGGTAGGAATTTATCAAAAACATGCATTCTCTCATGGAAACTGGGGCAATAGCAGTACAGCATGCAATAGTTCAAGCATTAATTTTAATATTTTTTTACACAGTGAATAAGGGAAACTATCACAGGGTGGGGAAGCACATCACCAAGTACACATTTTATGAAAAAAAACCCAAAACTCAAAGAAAACACACAATCCTGTCTACAGATTTATTTGCCTTTAGGGTTCTTTTTCAAGATTTGTGATTGAGTGCTTCTTGGCAAGAGAAATATGAAAATAAACTGACTTTGAAATGTTATTTTGCTGCTTTGCTATCATAACTGTTATCTTTTAATTTATTGATATGAAACATTATAATAAATATTAGATATGCAGAATTCAAATCTAATACATTTTGTAGTCAAATGACAGGTATCCCGGAGGCAAAATGCTTATCATGCATACACTGTAAAATATGTGTTTGCTTCAGTCTTTTGGGATTCCTCAATATACAAACCAGATCTCAGCTGAAAAATGTAATAGGAATTTCATTTCATTGCTGTCACCAGGGAGTAAAAAAAACACAGCTGACTGAATAATATTTACACGGATTTTTCTTTTTGTATGCTTCAAGTCTTTGAACTTATCAAATGCAAGCTTAATCAAGGACTTAAAAAGTGTTTGTTAAGACATGTCCAGATGCTATTGCATTTGAAAAGACAGTTGCAAAGAGAAACTCAAGTATATTACATTTAAGACTTCTAGCTGGGATTAAAAATTAGAAGTCTTCAAATAAATGTAGATGATCATAGTGAAAAATTAATTTACAAGATTTCTAAGCCCTTAGACTAGTCATGTATCAGGATTGCTTTGAAATGTTTAATATTTTTAATTACATGTGTCAGATGCTCTGCATTTCAGAAATAAGCATTCTAGCTTAAAATGAGTTGAGGTTTTATACCTACATGTGCAAGGGAATTCAACAGGAGGGAAGGCTCATAGTGTTGTCAATAAACAAGTCCATATGAGGAAACATTGTCAAATTTGGAAAGAAATGTTTAAATGAAGAAAGACTAGAATATTACATAGGAAGTAAACTGACCTTGATAATACTGAAGTATGGCAACATGCAGGAGTACAATGACAAGGACAAATATTAAATGAACTTCAGCCATAAGATGACAACTTATGGCACATAATGAAGAGAATATGTAGGCCACAATATTAATAGCAATAGAAAGCAGATTTGGAAAGAAATGTGACTGTCAAAAGATTCAGCTGAAGTATATCCAATAGGCAGAGTGAAACTGTGCTTTCTCAATCATAGTGAGACTTTCTTTCCATAAACTGCTGTGATCATGTAGGTGCAGCAAGAGTTATGAGGAATTAAGCAGATACAAAGATGGAGAGTGAGAAAAATGAGGATTCTCATAAATTCAAGAAAACGAAAGAAATTTCATATTCTTTATCTTAAAGCTGGAGGAGAATATGGATAAAGGCAATTAATAGATAAGATGCATATATAAAAAAGAAAGCGAAAAGTTGTAAAACAATCATGGCACAAAACATGTACTAAGTAGCTATCTGCTAGAAGGAAGTATTTTCCAAGGGTCTGGGCAGCATTTACAGTTTTATACTGCTTAGTGTTTGTAGACGTACCATCCCTTCATTTCTAGGTAGTTTTTTGACAAAGACTGTAATGCAGAACACATTTGTAAAAGGCTGAAGAAAAAGGATTTTTAAAATCAGTTAATGACTTCAGGTAACATAAAACTACTCAGCTGTAATATTTATGGGGTTTTTCAGGAAGAAATGGATCTTTTTTATTTTTTTTTAGGCTTCAGACTAAAATGAAAATTAAGATTTAACACTTTTTTGGGGAAGCGTTCTATCCAAACTATATTCTTTGCTTTAACTGCTGACAAGATAAAGTCTTACATAAATATCTAACTGATATTTCTAATATCATTAATTTATTTTATAGTTCATGTTCTCTTTTGTTACAGAGTCAACTTGTAAAGCCATATGCATACATTTTCTAATGTACACTATTTGCATGTGACTCTCACAAGCATTAAAACTAAACATGTTTCATTTACATATACCAAATTGCATTATTTCTCTCCATGGACTTTGGAATACAATGGTAAATGAAATCCTAAACTAAATGGGCTAATCCTAAGGGGATAATCCTCCACTGAGGAATCTCATAGCAAAGTACAGGAACCTCTCATATAACCTCTTTCTCTGCCTCGTCTGACTGCAACACGCTTTCCAGAATTTTCTGGAGAAAACATGTATGTATTTCATATCAAAAGTCTTGTGGAGAAAGGAGAAATAAGATAAGATCATGAAGACCTCTCTCAGTAGACCCAAATTACAAGGATTTGGTGGAGATTCCACATAAAGAGACAATGTGCTTAACGGCCTTTAAGTCATTGGTCCATAATGTGAACCTACAAATACAGAAATAATCAACAAAAACCACCCTAGAATCTACATGTTGGATCATTTTGTTTTGTTTGATTGTATGTCTTTTTTTTTTTCAATTTTCAACTACATATTCTTATCACTAAGATATGATTCAGTGATATTTCCAGCTGTATATTAGCTTCAAAAGCAGCCTCTCTTCCTCCAGTTGAAGATTACCTTATAACCAATAAATTTAATTACTCTCTTGAGATGTCACTGCAACTCTTCACTTGGTCTAGAGGTGAAATGCCCTGAGAAAAGACTGGAAATCAAGTATGATGGCTGAATATTCTGAACTGTGCATTTGTACACAAAATGTGAAACACATCCTTAATCAAATAAGTTAAAGATTTGATAAAAGCTTCTTCAGCAACATAAAGAAAGTTTAGGTGTCTGTTCATTGAAACTTGGTTTGCATTAATGACTGATTTCCCCAGATGTTTTTAGAGAAAGGAAAGTTAAAGAGGCCTTTGACAGAGTAGGAAGTCACCCAAATAATTGATGTACTCATAGGTATTGGAACTGTTTCCTGAAAGTGGCACCGCTTGAGTAGTAGCTTGAGCTGATGATAGAGTGCAGTTAAACTCAACTCCACCAAAAGTTCTTATATTTAGTTTTGAGTAAAATATAACAAATGTAAAGTATAACTACCTTGTAAAAGCCTAGATTCAATTTCTGCTTTGCATTTTTGCTTCTGGTATACTTATCTTACCATTCCTCATGTCTACTAAGGTATTTTTTATTGCCTTTCAAAGATATTGGATCCATAAGTCCTGGCTTGAGGAGAGTAAAATAACATTCTACCAAATGTGTGGGTAGAACTGTAAAACTCTACCACAAACAAACAAACAAATCCAAATCAAACCTCAGATAACTCAAGTTCTAATAATCACACAAATTACCGATGCTGATAACGACAGAGAAGGTAATCATTATATGGAGAAGTACATATGCAGGGACGGTGTTACAATACTGGCACTGATGTATAGTGTTGGCACTGATATATATGTTGCATTCCAAGACAACAAAGAATACATACTCGCAAAGAGGATAACATCTTTTTCTACAACCTGAGACTGTTAGCACAAAGTCAAATTATTCTATTTTTTTAGGTTGCACTTTAAAATAATTTATGTGTATCAGATAAGCATGCTCTGACTGCTGTCTCATACATATATCAGTTGTCTCCATAGGTGGTCTTCTTAAGGTAGCCTTATCTCAACAGCTGAAAAAAACAACTTTCTCATGTTCTCTTTTTGGAAGGACTACAGTGTGAGAAAAATCACAGCTCTCCCTTTTTCTCTTTCTTTTAGCTATTGCTCGAGAACAGAGGGTAGTAGTGAATAGAGTAACATCAGACTAGTGACCTGTCACTAGTGGGCTTCCACAGGGCTCCATCTTAGGCCTTGTGCTCTTCAACATCTTTGTAAATGGTTTGGACACAGGACTGGAACGGATACTAAGCAAGTTTGCAGATGACACAAAACTAGGAGGAGCTGTTGACTTCCTTGAAGGCAGGGAATCCTCAATAAATTAGAGGACTGGGCAAATCACCAACCATATGAAATTCAACAAGGGGAAATGTGGATTCTGCACCTGGGATGGGGCAATCTGGGGTGTTCATACAGACTGGGGAATGAGATGCTGGAAAGCCATGCCACAGGAAGGGACCTGGGGGTCCTGGTTGGTGGCAAGTTGAATATGAGTCAGCAGTGCCCTGCAGCCAGGACGGCCAACTGTGTCCTGGGGGCATCAGGCAAAGCATCACCAGCCAGTTGAGAGAGGGGATTGTCTCCCTCTGCTCTGAACTGGTAGGGGGTCATTTTAAATATTTTGTGCAGAAAGATATTAAACTCTTAGAGAGTGTCCAAAGGAGGGCAATAAAGATGGTGAAGAGCCTTGAGGGGAAGCCATATGAGGAGCAGCTGAGGTGACTCAGTCTGTTCAGCCTGAACAGCCTGAAAAGACTGAGGATGGACCTCACTGCAGTCTACAACATCCTCATGAGAGGAAGAGCAGCGGCAGACACTGATCTCTTCTCTGTGATGACCAGTGACAGGACCCTGGGGAATGGTCTGAACTTGTGTCAGGAAAGGTTTAGGCTGGATATTTGAGAAAGGTTCTTCAACCAGTGGGTGGTTGAACACTGGCACAGTCTCTCCAGGGAAGTGGTCACAGCACCAAGCCTGCCAGAGTTCAAGAAGAATTTGGACAATACTGTCAGGCACATGGTGTGACTCTTGGGGATGGTCCTGTGCAGGTCCAGGAGTTGGACTCGATGATCCTTGTGTGTCCCTTCCAACATGCCATATTCTGTGATTCTGTGATCTACCATCTTATTAAAAAAACCATTATCTGTCTATTTAGAGGGGTAGTAAGATATTAATTCTCCCGTCATACAACACGTACGTATATGCATACATTCACACAGTACACATGCAATTATGTTTAAGCATGCACAGGGGGAAACAAAACCTCTAAGTTTCAGGTCTTAGGCCAGCTACTAATTAAGGAAAAAATAAGGAAACATTTCTCATTTCACATCAGAAGTTTGTTTCAGAAGATTTTGGACATGAAGTTTATGAATTTGCTCCTGTCCAGGTTAGGACAGTGGACCCAGCAGCTCTGATCCAGTACAACAATACCTGAATTCTAATGTTACCCTGCTTGAGTCAAACCATGCAATACATTTTGAGGTAGAATCCCTTTGTGCAACTGCCCTTGAAGTAGGAGGACAGCAATATGGCAAGCAATCTGTTATAAGCTTTTAGCTAACAGTCAGTTATTTGATTGTCACTTAATGAATAAAAGAGTAACTTTCCTTAACTTTTTTAATTAGCATATTTCTCCGAAACTTCTTATGGTGAAACAAGTTGGATATTCAAAAGAATTCATAATTTCATAATGACTTAACTTTTTCTTAAGTTTTAGAACATCTTGATGTTGGCAGATTTTTTAAATTATTGTTTCTATTATTTTTGTTATACGTGTAAAATCTCCAGCAAAAACATGGCTTTTGTTTTCTCTGGAATGTGTAGGATGATAGTTACAGCTAAAGAGTTCATGCTTCTGCTACACTTTAGGGATTATTTAGTTTCAACAGTGTATTAATCTGAGGAGAGATAATTTTATAAATCACATAAGCACTTTTTCTTTATCATACTTTGGCACCCTTATTCTGCTTTGTCATGAAACAAGTGTGATAAAACTGAAGAGAGTGTTGGTTACCCAAATACTTATCAGTTTATAGTTTGAGATCTAAAAAGCAAGGCAATTCATTTTATGTAATCCATCAGAGGCACTGAATGATACTTGACGTATTTGATGTAGTGCTAAGTGGGCAAGATACCTGAAATGAATCACTGAATAGAAAATGCTCATCACTAATCCTCTGGAAAGTTCCAGTTATTTGCCTTTTGTAAATTGTGGTTATTATCTAAATATATGTAAGAAAAGAACTATGAATTGTATAACCAGCTTTGCAGGCTACACTTATACTAGATAGTACCTTCCTACACAAGTGCTCTCATGAAATTCAGTAAGACTGTATCTTAGTATTCAAACAAAGAATGAAAAAGATTTTATTTGAAAGTTTCTTTGAAATTACATCCTCTTTTGTCAAAGAAGACGATCTCCTGAATGGTATAGTGAACACTGAAAGTTAAGAAAGGTTTAAGAACCATTCTGTTAATAGAATCTTCAAATAAAATCCAATAAGCGATATGTAAAATATTACCTGTGCCACTTGCATAATAACCTTTTCATATATCCATTGTGTAGAGCAATTATATATTAATATTTTGACTCAAGCTTTTCAATACATAAAATAAATGAGTTATTCTTATCTACATTTTTACTTGTGGGACATATAGGCAGACAGAAGAAAAAAAATTATTTTTCAGGCTGTATCATCTTGATAAGTTGTATTTTTTTTCATACAAAGTAGAGCATTTCTCTGAGATATTTTGGACTTTCATTACTCTCCATAACAAAATAAAATGAAAATAAGTAGGAAAACCTTCAAAATACTTATCTAAACAATGGCAGATAGATTAGATGAATAATGTCCATAATCTTCTCATAATGGAATTTTTCACTAAGTGAAGAGAAGACTGTGGGGATTTTGTACTGTATCTTTGTATTTCCTGACTCTTTTTTTCTCTTGATAAAAAATTATCCATCTGATGTACTGGTAAGTAGGTTGTATTTGTATTCATGCAGTAGATGTTGACAGAGAAGATTTTTTGGATTTGCTAGGATTCTAATAAATGTAACTATTTACTTTTTCAGTATTATTTCACTTGAGAAGAAAGAAAATATTACTGTGGTGCTGAATGAAATGACAGGAAAATGGGCTTTTCTGATTATTTTACTTCTTTTTCTCTGTCATATGTAAATATACAGCAAAGATTTGTTGAAATGCTTTGGAGGAATTGACTGTATTTTGCTGTCCTTTCTTAGGCTGCGCAGCTTAGTTTGAATGCTTTCAAAGTTATGGTTTACACATTTCTCATTTATTTCTGAGGGTATTTTACATTAAAATTTCTCCACTTCAATTGAAGGCATTCTTGTTTTCTGGAATGGGATTACTTCAGTATATAGTCCATTACAATGTAGATATTGTTATTTAAAATAAGTGGAGCAGAAGACCAGTTTGGTTGAATTGGGAACTCCTAGGACACAGGAGGAAAAATAATTTGTGTGATCTGTGAGAGTGAGGTCAGTCTTCACAGGAAGATTATGGAGCTTTATTTTGCATATGTAGTGAGAAGATATGAAAAGCCAACCCTCAACTAAAGTTGAAACTGATCAATGTTGTGTCAGACACCAAGTCTTTTTAAGCATTTTAATAGCAGGAGGCAGTCCAAGGAAAACATTTAACTGTTTCTTGTTGAAGATAGTCACCTGACTGGTAGAGATAAAGTAAAATCAGATGCATTCAACAGTTTGGGGTTTGTTTTTTGTTGTTTTGGTTCTTTTTCCTCCTTCTGCCTTTCATTATACTGATAGACCTTGGGCTGCCTGGTCCTAAGAATCAGAGGACCATGAGGTGGGGACAGTGAATTTTCTTTTGTGAACACTAAAATTGTAAGGGACCAGCTATATCAGTTGAATGGTCACAAGTCCATGGATCCTGATGGTATTCATTCCAGAGTAGTTAAGGACTTAGTGGATGTAATGGGAGGACCACAAAAGATCTTGGGACATCATCTACCAAAGATCTTGGGAGTCTGGCAGGGTGTCCACTAACTGAAAGCTAGCCTGCAATATTCCAGTTTATAACAATGTGAGAGAAGACCCAGGAAAATACAAACTTGGGAGTCTAACCTTATTTCTTGAGAAAATTATGGAGGAGATCATACTGGATGCTATTGAAAGACATTGAAAGAATCAGGCACCGTCAATAAGAGTTCAGAAAGAGAAAGTTCTGTTTAAATAATTTGATATAATTCTATGATAAGCTCACTCAACTAGAGGATGATGGCAGGGCTGTGTTTATAGTTTTCCTGGATTTTAGTAAGATTTTTGATACTGTCTATCACAGAATCCTTAAGTGCTATTAATACTCTGTATCTTACTTTCCTTTTTAGCCAGTCATCCTTCTTCTGCATTTGGCAAGAGGACTGTATACATGCAGTCCCTTTTGGTTTTATTATTCTTCATCTTAAAGCCCCTTAAAGTTACTTAGATGCTTCCTCCATGCAACTAAACATGTTGCTCTGTGCCTCTTTTGTGGTCATATTGCTCACATCTGTAAATTTCATCACAGTGTTAACAAAATACTTACATGCTGTCGACACCATGCAACTTCTCTGGCATGGTCCTGCTGTGGAGAAACCTTCACATTGAAGAAAAAGTATTGAGTACTTTAGAGTCCCTTTCAGAATCGAAAATCCTTATTTTTGCTATATATGCTTCCTAACTTTGTTGGTGCTCAATTAATTTGAAGTGGAAATGTTTACCTTCAGGGGCCTGCTGCAGTTTGCCTGGAAAGGGAAAAAAAACTCTTAAGGGATTCTTAAATGGAGAGTTTTATCTGCAAAATTTATGAGAGTTTTATCTGCCAGTTCCTGAGTGTCTAAAATTGTGAAACTGATCTGAACAGATTTTACCGTTTTGCCAACCAACATCCATACTGTGATTCAGATGTTCAGGCTTGGGCTTTACAATGTCTGAGTTGGGCTTCTCTTTTAATGGACAGACAGTAACAAGCATTTCATCTTATTCTAAAGAATACTCTCAAAACAGGGCAGGTACATTGTTCCTTGGAAGTGTCTGTTTCTTAATCTTGACAAAAGAAACAACCCAAAATAGTTAACTAAGAAGCAGGTATCCACATTACAGACATCTCAAATTAGATCTCCCTTAGAGAACATGGCAGACACTAAGCAATGCTACCTATTCTCTCTGAGTGAACAATAACCAGAGTATAAGGATGTCCTACCACTGTCATAGCCTTTAAAATGGTCTCTTTTGTCAGGAGCCCTCTTTATTTCCAGGGCAGATATGTTAAAGGAAGGGAGGACGATGAAACCGTGTTTCCAGTGAGAAATAATTGTCTAACGTCTGACATAATTGAGGGATTTTATTATTATTGTTGTTGTTGTGTTTGGGATGCTAACTTAAACAAATAAATTGAATTATAATTTCTTCCAGGACAAGCAAAACTGAAGTTAAGGCATACTGAAATATCTATGTTGTGTAGCACTTGAATCTGCTCTGAACTCCGTGCTCTCCTGCAAACCCTGCTTTTGTGTGTTCACAGTCTGAACTCACAGATGGAGTCTTTGCCTCCATCCAACAGAGTGGCATTTTTTTTCTAATGTGAAATTGCTGATGTATGTTGCATGTCAGTAAGAATGGTGTGGGGACACAGAAATTGCTTCAGAGTACTTTTAAAAATATATTTGGAGGCCTGTATAGGGTGGCTATGATAGTGTATTTGATGCAGCCTTCTGGAGAAGGTTTTTGACTCTACTATCTCCTAAACGATGCCCAGATACTGTCTTTTAAGAGTTATTTGGAACAGGTAGAAACAGAGACAGAGAGTAAGCTTACAATGATGCAACACAGATGATCAGAATCCAGTGGAACTTCCTGGCTTTCTTTTATTTAGTCCCGTGGATCCCTTGAAATAAAGTCTATTACTAGCTTCAAACTTTGTTTCCCCCTTTAGTGTTTCCATGTTACTTAAGACTTTTCTGAGCAATGCACAATGATCCTGATTCATCACACCTGTTTTTGACATTTAACTGAAGTATCTAAATGACCAACACTACTGCTGATGGCTCAAGATACTGTAAGATATTCAGAGAGACATTCAGCTAATCTTCAGTGTCTGTTCTTCTCCACTGATTCCTGAGAGTGCTTGTGGCAGCTCTTCTAACTCATCTACTTTCAATTTAGGTATGATGAATCTTGGTAATTCTCAAAGAAAATCTAGTTTACTATTACACCGATATTGGTTTGGACATTCTTTATCACTCTTCTTTTACCCATTCTCACTCCATTGATTTAACCATCTCCAAATTTTAACTGAAGGAACATAGGAAGATGTTAGCTCTTAGTGATATGTGTGACCTATAATTCAACTGAACACGTATCATGTGAATCTTTCACTACAGATGTTGTAGTATGTTATACAAACAGAATACAAAGGTTCCCTTGCCATTCTGATACCAAAGATGGATCACAAAACACCTCTGACCTAGTATCGTACTAAATTATGTATTATTGGGAGAGAAAATGTCTCACAGGGGATGACAGCCTGAAGGACAATGTAGAACACAGGTATATCTGAAGACACAAAATATTCCAGAGAATTCTCTTGTCTGTATCTACTTCTGCCTCTGCCAACTTCTAGCAGGGGTCTTAAAAGTTTATCATTTCAATTCTTCATCTTACAGTACACTACTAAGGGGAAGTGATAACATGCAGAAAGAACCTTAAGTGGTCCCTACAGCTTCTCTAGGTATCTCTCAAAGGTAAATAAAAGCAGGTGCAACAATTTTATTTCAGTTACTTCATTTTATTGTCATTCTTTAAAAAAACTCCCACCTAATTTTGGACATCAGCTTAGTCTCTTGTGGCTCCTTCTGTGCTTGCAGATCATTAAGTTCTTCCCACGCTCCCAGCTGCAGAAGAACGAAATTTTGGAATAGGAGGATGTAAGATAAAGTAAGCATAATATGGCTATTGTTCATTTGAGTCTAAAATAAGTAAGCAAACAGACTCGCTAAAGTAATTAGCATTTCCAACTCTCTCTAAGACAATTCCATTTCACTAGGCTTCCACACAGGTGCTAAACTAGCTATATTATTGACAGGTATTTTTATCTTTACTTGACATACACTCTCCTACAATAATGAAACACTGAATTTAATCAAAAATCTTGATCTTTCACCTGACTTGTATTCTTATGCTTTTTGTCATTACCAAAGAGATTATGGATTTCTATGTGTTTCAGTTCTGTTTTGTTCTGCATCTTTTGTTGTTTTTGCTTGGGGTTCTTATTTATTTATTTATTTACTTACCTTTTTTTTTTTTTTGAACTGGAACAGAAACTGTATACTTTGTTCATTGTATTTCTAGCAAAGTAATCTCCTTGTGCAGCAAGCCTAAACAAAATTCAGCTAAATACAACTCCTTTTGTCAAAACACTACAGTGTAAGCAGTGAAGTAGCTAATCAAATTTTCAAATATTTATGTTGCATTCAGCTTTAAATGAGGGTTTAGACTTTGAGATATTTTATTAGTAATGGAGTTAGACATTTGACTCACAATAACTTATGGATCAAGCTAAACCAAACTGTAAAATTTCACTGACATTCACAGGGAAATCATAGTCAAACAGAAAAACCTGTTAGCAGTCACTCTAGGTATTGATTCTGTTAGTGTATACTCAAAACCATGAATCATGAATCACAATTAAGAGACATTAAGATACTGCAACCATGTAATTACAGGTACTGTGACTATGTGATTAAATTTAGGTAGAATTTAACTTTCTTTCTATCATTAAAATGACTAGTTGGATTTCCGATATGATTAAGAGTTTTGTTTCGTTTTTTTTTTTTCCTGAAAATACTTCCTACAACACAGTACTGCTGCATTCATTTCAGAACAGTAGTTCTACGCTAAGAGAACAGTCACAGTGATGTTCACTAAATGCAGATCATGTCATTATTCAACAACAGTCTTTAAAAAGACTGAGAAATACAATGGTGTTGAGAAGCAAGAGAGAGAGACAGAGAGACGAAAATTAAAAATTGTGTTTCTCAGAGAGTATCTAGAGAAGAACAATCACAGTGATTCACCAGGGGAGGGTGAGAGAGGGGGCAAGGGAAGAGAAATTTTCTAAAACTGTAAACCACTTGATCAAACAGTCAGTATCATGTATTATTTTGCAGATATTTTCAAATGTCCAGCCTCAGATGACTTAAATTTACTATATTTTCAGTCAGTTTGTTTGAAGATAAATTGCCAGGAAAAAAAGAATTTTTCTAGCGTTGATAGAAGTGACAGTAAGTAAGTAACACTAGTACAATTTGTAACGCACACCCTGGTCCTTAGCTAGTCCATCATCAATTAAAAAATATTCATTTGCAACACGGAAACAATATATTTTAAAAAGTCAAGAATGAGGAAATTGCTTGAAAAAATGCCTTATGAAGAAAATGTTATTTTTAACGAAGTAATGATATTTTGGTTCATTGAAGAGAATGTGCTAAATATATAGTATGTGGATAGCATATCTGATTTGTGTAGATGTTGGGGCAAAGTTTTATAGCATTGGGGTCTTGCAACAAACACATCATCAATGTCTAATGTAAGCACTGAATTTTCTGGGAACAGCTGAGAAAAAGAGAAAGTTCTTTCATGTCTCCCACATGGCTGCTTTGATTAAATGACATGATAAATGATCAAAATAAATACTTTAAATAAAAAGTTACTAATGTGAGTTAAGTGACAACAATATGGAAATAAATATTTCTTTACTTTTGTAACTAATTTACAAATAAGAGTTTTGAGTTCATAGCTATTATTAGAACTGACAGAATTTAGGTTAGATACAACACTACATAACTCCTTGCTGTTGTTGTTCTTTGGCTAGACAAGTTAAGCAAAACCCCAGAAGAACACTTCTGATAAATATTTAAGGTGAAAATACAGTTATTTTTATGAGTACATGTGCTTGTCTACTTGAACACCCAAATATTCATAGAGGGAAAGCATAAAAAGTTTTCAAACCTGCCCAGCAGATCATGTTTGATCCATATCTGTCTGAATGAGTCTTCGAAAATTTTACTTCTGTCCTTTAATTAGGAGCATATAGTCAAAAAAATAAGGAATTCACAATTTAATTATGAATTACAAAACTATGGATACCAGCAAAGCTGCAGTTAGCAATATCTGTGAACTATGGAACACTTTAAAAATTAAGTGCATGGAATAGACAGAAGGGCATTTTATTCTGAACGACAGCAGAAATTTAGATGAGACATCAAGTTATCATCCTAAAGAGCAGTGGTACTTTTGTCATAACTGCTTTTATAAATAGCTCTAGAAAGTATCCTTTATTTAATAGCTCTGCACTATTCATCTTCCCTGCAGTGACTGAGCAATGACCCTTGCAACTGTAGTAATTAAACTTTTGAGTTGCAAAAAGGGCCTCTGACAGTCACCAAAGGAGAATTACAAATTAGAACTCTGATGGCCCAGCCCTCTAAAAAGAAAGAATCTATTTCCCATTGGCTTTTAAACTCCAATTCAATCCTGACAGATATAATCAGGTGTGGGGGGAAAAAAAAAAAAACACACAAAAAAAATCTAAACAAGTTTAACATACTAGATCACGGATTTTAGGCTGGTAATATATCTGCATTTTCTATCACTTTGATCATGGTGGCATAAATATAACGTTATACTGTACAAGTTCATTAGTAGGAGAAGAAGCAATTGAATATTTGTTATGTGATAGGCAGTGACAAGGATGCAATAAAAGTAGAAGGATATGAACAAGACCAATGCGTGGAACACAAACCAACAGGAGATTTTTTTATCTCTGACCACAGTGTACCACACCGGACTGTTCTCTGGCAACATATACTTAAAATACACCCTAGTCAATTGTGTGCAGAGAAGGAAGAAGCTTGAAAAACAACCTAAAAGAATAGTATTTACCAGAACTAGTGGAGATAGCTTTTAATCCAAGGTGTAGTACAGATGAGATCACTCCTGTACCCACTTCACCATTCAGCCTTCTGCTGAGAGGTTCTCAGCTGACTATCACGTATCCATTCAAGACTCTGCTTAAGCTGTATTTCATATGCCTTAGATCCTGTCCTGGATACAAAACACAAACTTTTTGAGTCACAGCTTGTGTCGAAGAGATCTACCACAGAGTGTTACTTGGGTCCCCATAAGCCTACCCTACCTCGCCTTTTTACTCACCATTTATTAGTTATTGTTTTCATAATTTCCTAAACCAATATACATTAAAAGAAACAATTAAACTCAACTTTACTTAGAGGCTTCTATCCTCAACTGCCTTATTAAGCTAAGTAACAGTAATGCACAATTAAAAAATAATTAGGTAATGACTTTTGATGAGGTGAAATTATAATTAAGTTTAAATTTAGGTATTGACCTTGAGTGATAATAAACCATGCTAATTGAAACTAGAAGTTAATATATTATACTACAGACTGTTAAAACGCCTGGGGTTTTATGGTGGTATGACTTTCCTCCTTTACTCAGTGACATGGGCGTGGTACACCATCTTTTACCTTTAAGGGATGGACAAATGTATTCTCCTAGATTCAGATGTAGAAGTTAAAAAAGTTATTGTTAAAGGTGAATTATTTCATCTATTAACTAGTTTGTATTGAAGTGGACTGGAAATGTTCATACTGTCTTGATCCTGAACTATGGAATTCTACACATAAAATACATTGAATAACGTGCAGTGGTTTTAAAAGCCTTTTTTCTTTCAAGATCCAAGACAGAACAACAAAATGATTTACATAACTTTATCTTGGTGGCTTTTGTGTTCTTACCAAGGTCAACA
This sequence comes from Cephalopterus ornatus, assembly GCA_013396775.1. Lineage (NCBI taxonomy): Eukaryota > Metazoa > Chordata > Aves > Passeriformes > Cotingidae > Cephalopterus > Cephalopterus ornatus. Next base: position 36,146 of record VZRE01009951.1, read on the forward strand.
CATATTGACTATCATTACCCACAGCAAAACATTCAATTAATTAAAATACTAGGAATTAAAAAATGTGTCATAACCTTAAATTTATTGCATGTATGTTAAGGTGAATTTCTCCAAACTGTGTCTGTAAAGTGTGTGAAACATGGTCAGCAGATTGAATGAGGTGATTCTTCCCCTCTATTCTGCTATTTTGAGACACCACCTGGAGGACTGCGTCCAGCTCTGGGCACCATAGTGTTGGTGATCATATAAGCTTTCAGG
>VZRE01009954.1:0-26172 GCA_013396775.1 Cephalopterus ornatus
AGTGGCTCAATCCACTGCAACTAAAGAGGAAACAAATGCCTGAAGAGCAGAAATCCCCAAATATGTCACATCAAATCACAGAGAGGCTAATGGGACAGAGCCACGTGGTTAGAGCATGTGCATTCTGCTCTATATCATTAATTTACTGATGTTAAATATTTCAGCAAGTAACTTCCAGGACTTCCAGGACTGTCCTAGTGGCTGTGATCACAAATTATTCATCAGTGGCACTTGAACAAGAAAAGCCTCTCTGAACAAGGGCATTTCTGAGAGTCTTGCTGGGTTTTTTTTGCCTTTCAGCTGACTCCCTCTGCCTTCCAGAAGGAGGTGTCTCTCACCACAAAGCAGAGGCTGGCCAGCACTCGGGAGACAAATCTGCCCTGGATTGTCCAGCTTCTAGACAGGAGTGAGACCTTCCATCACAAGGTAGCCTTTTCCTTGCTGTTTGATGTGACGTTTGAAGAGGGTGAGTGCTTGTGACAGGCTTGCCTTCGGCTTATCAAAACACCTCAGTGTCCAGGTCCTCTCGTCGTTTCAAACTGCTGGTGGTGGAGTTCCTTCTGCTGGGGGAAAGGCAAAACATTTCTCCCTAGTGAGATGCTGGAGTCCTGATCTGCGCTAAGCCAACACAAATGACCTGTGCTGGAGCTGGTGGGGTTTGCTGGAATGTAGCTAAAGCACGACAGGGGGAAGGCTGGGGCAGGACACAAGGGCACGAGCTTGCCATTTTCCATTCTGCTGCTGAAATAGCCACCTCTTGCTTTGGTGTGGTCACCATCAAGTGTTTGGGGTCATAGGATGGCAGCATTGGCCTTTGAAGGCTGAGGGCCCGCTGTAATTACTCCTGATTTAACAAAACCAATTGCATTAATGCTTTGGGTAGGAACAACGTGTGGGACCCTGACAGGGTGTTGGGTTTTGCAGGCTGCCAGGTACACAGGGGACTCGCTGTGGGTGGAAGGGAAGGGATGTGCTTTATCTGCTTCAGTGTTTACTTAGAGGTGTGTTTAAAGCTGCTTTTCTTAGAGGACTGCTGAGTATAAAGCTCAGTCCCAGTGGGTAGGTGACTGAGGTAGGCTGTTGAAACTGTCAGCAAGAGATGGTTAAGGATTGCCCTGGGGAGCACAGGAGGTTGGGGACACCTCGGGCAAGTGCACAAATAACTGACAGTGTGCTGCAGCCACTCACCTCAGCAGGGCTGTGTCTTCTGTGGAGATGCGAGAGACCTGCCTGTGTGTTTTGAGTGGCAACAGTGCAGCTGGAGAGGGGAGACAAAGCAGAGAGGAGTTTTCTCAAAGTAATGTCTCTGCTCTGTAGGCGTTTGCTGCTGTATCATTCCATATGTGCCTCTGCAATGGTATTAAATAAAACAGCAGTAACAGATTACAGGAAAACAGCCATTTAAAGCTCATGGAAAAATGAGATACCAACTCCAGTCTTACTCAAGTCACCCAGCACTGCCGAGAAAAGAGCTGAACCTTGTCACCATCCAGCATTCACCTCGTTTGTCTTTTTCCTCACTGCTGGGTTACTTTCTTTTTGCCCCCACCTCCTCTGGTACTGTTCTCTTCTTACTGCTGCCTAAGCTCTAGATAAAAAGAGATATTTGGAGTTGTGTGGGACTCAGTGTCTCTATCTCGGAGTAAAGGTCATCCCAAAATTGTTTCCCATGGAGTCTGATGTAAATTCTGGGGTTTCACTTGCTCCGTGAGTGCTCAGGGCTCTGCCAGTCAGTGCTCTGGAGCTCTGTGACCCCATTAGCACAGGGCTCTGCTCGAGGTAAGTGCTGCCTGGCGTTTTGGAGAAGGAAACCTGGGGAAATGCTTGCCAAAAGAGCTGCTCAGCTTGAGCCTGGTCCGTGTGGTGCAGCAGCTTTTGATCAGCTCAGAGCAGAGGTGGGAGAGCTGCTGTTCCCCCAGGGTGAGCTGGGCAGTACTCACCCAGAGGCTGCACTTCACTGGGGATCAGTGCAGGATCCTCATCCATGAACCTTCCTCCCAGCAGCTGAACCTCTCCCTGCTCTCTCTTGCCTCTCCAGTTCTCGGCAGTCGCCCCGGACCAGACCTTGTTTCACCCTTTCCCGTCAGAGGTGGTATTTCAGAACTACATCCCACACAAGGTCTGTGAAATGCCACTGGTTCTGAGGAACAGGGACATGGTAAGTGCTGGGATGTGGAGGTTTAACTGTGCGCTGGAGGAGGAGAGAGATGCAATTCCTGTGGTGCAAGCAGAGCAAGTTACCTGCTGCAGCACGTCTAGAATGAAATGTCTCAGCACCTCAGTTTTGCAAGATGATGGACATCTTCCCATGCTGGGGATCCCCTCCTGATTTTGGCTGTGTGTTGGTGGTATCTACCCCAAAGGAGCTTTTCTAGCCCCTTTCTTTCCTTTGAAAGCCCTGAATTGATGGCGATGTTGAGGGCTGTACAGTTCTTACCTGCTCTCATGCTTTAACTCAAGGGTGCACCCTGTCCTGTGGCTCCTTGATCAATCTTGGTTCCTGGCAGGAATCTCTGCCTCTCTCAGCCTGTTTAGCTGCCTCTGTGCAACTCACACTCAGAGCTCAGGGGCTGAGACTTTTCCACTTTATGCTGGAATTAGTTATAATTAGTGGTGCTGGCACTGCAGGAAATGTGTTTTGAAACGGCCCTGGAATCAGACTGATTTAGCAGAAGCAGTGGGAGGCCTTTAGGTGCCACTTCAGGCACCTGCTAAGCTTAATTCAGCTCTGCTCAGGTTTTCCGAAGGCAACGTGGTGCTCTGCTTTCCCTTTGGAGAACTACAGCACATCCAGAGCAACGTGCTCTTGAAGGTCTCAACCCTCACTTGAAAAAATTGTGATTGTTTTGCAACTTCCCAAGAAAGTTGAGGAGGGAAAGGTTGAAAAATGTCAGCACTTGTGTTCCACTGTGAAAAGGAAAACTGAGACCTTTTGAATTTCAGTCAGGGGAACATTTTCTCAAAAGAGGCTTGTGCCAAGAGCAAGCTGGTGGCAAGCGACAGGACAGAGGAAAGGAGCAGGGTTCAACATTTTCTCCCAAAACTCTCTCTTGATACATAACATTAAACATATTAGAAGTGGGAAAAGGCCAGAAAAACAACAGCGTAATCAAAGGTGATGTTCTGTAATGAAAAGTGAGATGTATGCGTGAGGAAAAGGCAGGATGGGCAGATGGGAGTTGTGCACAGGAGCAGGTGAATTAACACCCTCTCCAAACCTACCTGTTGGAGGGAAAAAACAAGTGGACAAAACAAGCTGTTGGGGCATACTGCAGGCGGAGGAAAAGTAGGAGAAGTCAAAATAGATCCTGAAATAACAGGTTTTGACAGGGACACGGCTGCAAATGGGAGAGCCTTTGGCAAGGAAGGATGCAGGTGTGGTCCCTCAGTTATTCCTGGAGAGTAGTGCACCATTCCTGGTCTGGCATTTGCCTTGGGGATGTTGGAAAGGTGCAGCATGGGTGCCTGTGCCCAAGGGATGCCGTTGGTGGGGTCCACACTGTTTCTGGGCACTTTTGCTGTAGGTTTCCTCTTTGCTGATTCAAATGTGCCTCACTTCCTCTTTTCCTACTGCTCTTTTTCATTTCCACCAAGTCTTTTGGCTTCAGCTGCTCCAGTATCCATGAAGGTCTTCAAAATGTTTGTCTTTGCCAAGTACCAGCCAACAGAGAAGCAGTGAATTTGCTCTACTCGTGCTTCCTCAAGTGGAAAAGGACGTTTGCATTAACATTTCTGCTGTTCCCAGTAAAAAATAAAGAACTTGTACAGCTGCATCTTGGGATTTGTATGCCCTGTAAAGGGCTGTCAGTTTTTTCCCCCAAAGGAGTTAATTCTGAAGTTAGTGAGACCTCAACCATTGGACAGCACTGCTGTAGAAGTAAGGTCAGCTCTGAGGAAAACACCTGGCTTATTTAAGTGCACAAAGACAGAGGTAAGAATCCCAATAGAAGTTATTGTATTCTAATTTTGTTGGCTTTTGGTAATGTCCTGGAGAAAAGCTACACTGTGCTCTGCCTCCAAGGTTCCTCACCAGATTCCCAGATTCCTCTGAATCGTACTGACTTAGACTGTGTGGTGGCCTGAGGTTGTCTGCTCCATAAAAACCCAGCTAACAGCCAAGTGTATTCCAAATGGAGGCTCTGTAATTGTGCAAATTCAGAAGTTCTTCACCTGTGTGTGGCCAAATTGCTTTTCTGTCTTCTGGCTGCTTCCTGCCACCCTCAGAGACATCCTGGGTGGCTTTTGCCGAAGGTCTTCGCTGGGTGTGTTCATCTCCCAACGGTCCTGGGGACCAAAATGTTTCTCTGCAGTGTGAAATTGGTCCCTGGAATTGCTGGAAGGGTGTTGCTGGAAGCAGGGGGTGTTTGGAGAGCCTTGGCCGTGGGTTATCAGGCTCGGATGGGTGGTGCAGAACGAACCTCCATCTTTTTCTGAGTCTCGTGTGAGGTGGTTGTTTATCAGTGCAGCTGCCTGTCAGTCAGAGTCGCCTGTTTCAGACTTTGTGAGATATGATTTGGTGCTCAGGGGTTGATATCTGTGTGCCAGAAAATGCCTGCTTGCTGTCTCTGTGTATCCCAGAGGGCAGAAACTGGCAGCAGGGCGCCTGCAGGGCCTCCTGGGTCGGGGGAGGGATGCCCAGCTTCCCTGCACTGGCAGCTGCCTGGCCACAGTCACCAGGCAGCAAGAGCCCCTGGAGAGCCAAGATTGGCTTTTAATAATGAAACCATGCTGTCAGTCGGTGCTGGTCATGTTTCTCCAGGCAGAAAACGCCTCTGAAGCCCATAATTGATAGGCACAGCCTGGGATGTCGTCTGGCTTTCCATCACTTTGGCAAGTTGATTGCTCTCATCTTCTGCATCAACTTTTCCTGGTAGTGTCTTGTGCTCTTCTTCCCTGCTTCTTTACAGACCATTTAAATTCTCCATCTCCTTATTTCGGGGGTTGTCACCTTGTCTTGCTGTGTTCCTCCTTTTGCTCTTCAGGTGTGCTTTTACTCCCAGTAAGGCCACAGTGTCTGGTCTCCTCCTCTTGCTGCTCTGCCCACTGTATCCCCCACAGCTGGGCTGCCCCTCTCAAACCCAGTCTGTTAGAAGGGAATTTCTTCCTTCCCCCAGGCTGTTTTGCCTTCGGGTAGCACATTCCCCTCTGGAACAGGGCTGCAGGGCTGTGTGCAGGCAGAAGCCAGCAGGTCTTTGGGTTTGTGGAATATGCAGATGACTTGGTTCAGGTGTTCTGTCTCCATACTGCTGGTGCCTGACCTCCTTGGCACTTCCTTCCCAGAAGGCACTGCCCTCCTGCCTCTGGATGAGATGCTTTTCCCACGCAGGTGGGATCCAAGTCCACCCTTGTGTACTATGTGCTAAAAGTGCTTTGGAATTTGATTAAGGAAGGATGTCACCGGGGCTTGGTCGGGTCTCTTCTCTTGCCCTTTCCACAAGTGGCAAAATCATCATTCCGTGCCTTTCCTGCAGGTTCCTTGGCTGGTGAAGGTCACTGTGGAGAGCCCACCTTATTTCAAGTTGGTCAGCCCCGGGGGCTGTGCCATGAGGTACCACTGTAAAGTCTTGTAAAGTCTTCTTTACACATCCCCTTCAGCCCTGAGGAGAACAAGGTGAGTCTGGAGGAACATTATCTCTAAAGCCATTGTTCTTCTTGCACTCTGGTTATAGCCCGCCCCGTGCTGTGAGGTTGGCTCCAGGCTGTGGGCAGGCAGCCTGCAGCAGGTCACACCTGGGCATGTGGTGCTGCCAGGCCCTGCAGCCAGCCTTGACGGGCTGTGCTTCCCCTCCAGGCACCTTCTTGAGCGTTCACAAGGGAAGATGCACATGGAACAGTAGGGAAATGACAGGGAGGGGTGTTGATAAGATGTGTAGCCATCTCTAGGCTCAATGGAAGGGGTTTAATAATCATGGAAAATACTAGAGGAGCAGATACATTGGAGAGCTTTTCTCTTTCCCACCTGGCAACCACTTCCTGCCTCACCCTGGGCTGAACCAAAGATGATGCCTTTTCACACCCTCTGTTCTGCAGGCCCTGCTGTCCCTGAGGACACTTGCCTGCCTGTGACCCAGCTGGGAGGCCAGGGGAGGGGATGTGCCGTGCTGGTGGCAGGGAGCCAGCCTGGCACAGGCACACTGAGCTCTGGGTGCCCTTAGCCAGCAGGAGGTTGTTGTGCTGCAGGTGACTTGGGCACCTGCCCCAAAGAGCTCGTGTAGGGCGGGTACAACCCGCAGGCAGACGTCGCTGCCCCAGAGCCCGTGGGCAGCACCTGCTGTGGCTGGGTCCTCGTGTCACTGTGGTTGCTGTGTCAGCTGTGCTGTTGCTGGCAGGTTTGAACATCAGTGCTGAGGCCCCGGGCAAGTCTGATCTCAGCGCTGGGATGTGAAGGGTCGGTGCTGTTATCTGGAGGCTTTAGGATTTAGGATATGGCATGGAAAGGAGAAAACCTTGCTGGGAAACAAAGAGAGGCGGGGTGATGCTTTCCACCAGCATCCTGCCGCCTCTTGGCACAGTTCTTTGCCTGACCTCTTTGGAGAGGCAAAGTGAGGGGGGAGCTCTGGGCCAGCTGATGTTTCTGCACCAGGCCAGAGGTGCACAATCTCTCCGGGCACAGCTGTTTTCTCATCTTTCCTTTGCTGCTTAGAGTTGGTTTAATGCTTTTTCCTGGCCTCAAACAGCACGGATATAGAAACCTAAGGAGGAAATGCCCTGTGTTCCCTAGCTCCCTGTTCCTTAGAAGGGACTGAGGAATTATTTAACATCATTAAAATTCAGACTAAAAATTATGCTAGCCTAGGGCAGTTCTCTGGACTACCCAAGTGGCACAAGAGCTTAATGTCACTGAGGTAGGCTTTGAAAAGTACACAGGTACCTTTAAAACGTGATTTATTAGTACGAATTAGTGTTCATTTTTGGGGTGGAAGAGGTAAATCGATGCCCATGAAGGGCAAAGGGCTGCTCTTAAAGTTCAGAGAGGCAGCAGAGCACCACGTGAACGTTGCCACAGATAGAAGGAGGGTGAGATAACCCATGAGAGCACTAATGTCCCAAGCTTTGTCCCTTGCCTTGCCCTTGAACTGGTGAGGGTATGGCACAGGGAGCTCTGCCAGTGAGAGCTCCTCTGCACAGCTTCAGCGACACCCCTGCAGTCCGTGCTGAGCGGGGCTTTGGGCCCCTCGCAGGGGTCGTGCGGGGCATCTGGGGAGGGCTGTGCTGCTCAGCAAGGAGCACGTGGGGTTTTTTACCAGAGAATCAGAATTTTGTACAGATTGAACATTTTGTCTCGTGCTTGATGGAGCTGTGAGTCAGCGAAGTACCGAAGTGCTGTAGCCCAGCTAGAAATGCACCGACAGCGCGGGCGGGAGGTGCAGAGCACCTTGAAAACCCCTTAGCAAAGAGGCAGGCACTGAGGAATGGTTCTGAGAAGCCACCTGCGCTGGGCTTGCAGCCACTGGCACGCGCAATATCTGTGTTTTAGTTATGGAAGGCCTTGGGTGCTACTTTGAACCTCGACATCTCAGCTGCTCCGTGATCCACGGGGTCCAAGCCCCCGTGTCAGGGTTGTGGAGGTTGCAGTTGGTTTATATAATTCTCCTGCTTTAAATCTGTTTTCCCCTGGGGTAAGTCCGACTTCAGCGAAGACACTCCTGATTCAAGGCAGTAAAATTGTGTCTGAGCCCTAAATAAAAGGACCATGTGAGTTGTTAGTGGCTGAAATGCCACGTGCCATGTTGCCCTTTCTTGACAAATGAGCAGTTTCCTGTCGCCTTGCAGTCATTCGGGAAATGTGCCTTGCCGCACGGTTGGACTGCCAGCAAGTAAATGAATAGCTGACGTGTCTCTTTGTTTATTGGCACTTGCATTATAAATATGAAATGCTAATGTTTCTGCTGGGCAACGTTTCCAATTAGTTCCTCTTGCTGCTTCTGATTTACACGTTCCTCTTCCGTGGCTCCAGTTGCCCAGTGTGGGTCTTCTCATGCCACCCTGTGTTCCTGGGTGTCCTTGCATTGTGGTCTGACAGCCTCTGCCTAATTGGAAACCATTACAGAACTGACTGGCAAATACCCAAAAGGCAGGAATATTTACGTTTGAGTGTCCTTCAGGCTTATTAATAGATTATCTGAAAGGAAGGAGGAAGCAGGAAGCATATAAAATCATCGCACAGCTTATTCTGTTCTGTCCTCTTGTTCTTTTCACTGTAGCAGGACAGTGTTTTCAGGCAATACAAGTTCAGTCTGTAAGGTTTGCAAAATTTATTCCTGATGTTTAGTGGAGACTGAATTACTGCTCGCTGATTAATAGGAGAGATGACAGGACAATGAGTTACTGCATTACTGAAATTAACTCCTTTAAAATTCGGTTCCAGCCCTGACAGATGTTTTGTAGCACACGGAAGTTACTCCAAACAGACTTTTAAGACGACTCTTGCAGGGACGAAAGGGACAGAGGATGAAGGCAAATTGCCCTGCACAAAATGAACCTGGAGCACAGTGGCTGATTTCAAAGGCTCCTGTGGATTGGTAGCTGAGGGGGCAGGAGCAGGGGTCCCCCTTCTCCTGTGGAGCTCTCCTCATCCTCCAGTCTCTCCTCTCTTTTAATGGCCGTTATTTTCCAGCCTTTATGATATCATGGTTTCAGCAGGGAGCTTTCCCTGCTTGACTTACCATGTTACCTCATGCTGCAAGGATCCTTTCATTACAAGTTTTCTGCTGCAGGGAATTCGGTGAAGGATTTAGGATTGGTTATGCAGGATAACTGCCATCTGAGTCCGGTGTACTGGGCAGGCATTAAGGTTGATGTCACTGTGACAGCAATTAATTCTGGCCTGAGCCTGCAAAGGGCCTGAAAGCAGTGCTGGGTTAACGGTTGGAGTTGATGATCTTGAAGGTCTTATCCAACTGAAACAAGTCTTTGATTCTCTGAAATAACACTTGAGGCGAGCAGTTGGTTTAGTTTCAGTGGATACTAATTCAAATGCCTGGGGTGATATTTGGAAGGCCAGAGCTTGTAACCTACTGCTTATCAAAGGGGAATAAGAAGAGAGGAACCATCCTACGACCATCTGTATTTTCCTTGAAATGGAGAAATTGTTTGAAGGCAAAAGTCATATTTTCACAAAAATTTACAGCCTCAAGCTGCATCTAAACCATCTTTAAAGCAGGGAAGTGACTTTAGAAACCTCATCTTAAATGGTCTGCTTAGGGTTTTCAGTTGCCAAGTAAGGCAAGATTTTAAACTAGTTTCAGCTGTACCCCTGGGTTTTGTAGCAGAGTTATTGCCCTCATAACACAGGGCAGTGCTGCAGAGGAGAATTTGCAACCCTCTTCTCTCAAGCGAGGGCAATTCAGCTTTCTGAGGCAGCACGGACAGCCAGCTGCTGCCCAGCACACCCCCATCTCCTTGGGTTTCCCCTGTTTGGCCTGACTCTGCACTCACTTTGGTGCAAGGTCCTGCTTCGGGGGGTCACAGCGTGGCTGAAGGGCCAGCACACTCTGCAGTGCTTTGGGTCAAGCCTTGCCCAGGCTCCCGGAGCGTCCCTGGGAAGGGGCTCAGCACAAATCGTGCAGGGGTGTGAATGGCTCTCTCTCAAGGTCAGGGTTATCCCTGTCAGGCCAAGTTGCTCTCACCTTGCCTCCACAGCCACAGAGGAGTCCCTCTCCCCAAGCTGTGCAGGCAGTCCCAGTGCACCCACTGACAGTGGAGCTGGGAACAGCTGCCTGCGCTGGCTTTTGGAGGGATTTATTCCTTGGGCTCTTATTTACATTCCCGTAGATTCCCTCACTCCTTAGCAATGGCAATGACTTGAAAATTTCCTTTTACTTCCCTGAAATACCTCCAGTTGTTGAAGTTTCTTTTCTTTTTATCCCCCTGCTGATCTGAACTCCTTGCAACCTCCTCTGTCTACCTGGCATCTGGAAGGGAGAGATAAGTGAATATAGCATTCCAAGGCTTAATAAGATGCACAGCTTTCAATTGGATTTACAATGCCTTTGTTACAGTAGTGTGGCCAAAATAACAACAACAACAACAAAAAAAAAGAGGTAAATAGCATTCTTCATTTGCTAATGCATTCCTGAGGATCTGAGCAGTCTGGGATGTGAAGTGCCCAGATAATAGGTGTTTTAAATTCCCATGGGCTGCCCGTAGCTTTTATTTTAGAGGGCTTAGGCTGCAAGATCAAGTGCAAAATTGCTAATTCAGAAAGACTTGCTGAAGATGCTCTCTTGAAATGTGATCTTCGATTCCGTAGGTCGTTTGCCGCAGTTCCCTTCCTGGTATTTTACCTTTCAAACAGGAGAAGCAAAAGCCCTGCTGCAACTTCCAGTGTGAATATTTGAAACGTCTAGAAAAAAAAAAAAAAAAGATCCTTTTTCACTCTTTCATCATCTTGGATGTGACAGCAGCTGTTGGGGTGACCTTAGGCCCCAGCTGAGCAGGTAATTGGCAGGCACTGGGTGTTAGCTGTTGGGTTAAAGCAGTAGCTGTGTGTCTGTGCCTTGTCCAGCAGCCTCAGGACCCTTCCAGGCTTGGAGAGGACGGGTATGGAAGCAGGAGGTCCCAGCCATGGAAGAATCTGAATCAGTTATGGTTAAGGGAGTTTGCTGCCATGTGCAATCCTTAAATCAAATTGTCCGCTTGCTGCTCCAACAATGATAAAAATATCAAACGAGTTAAAAGCACTGAGGAAAAAAGATCAGGCCAGCAAGTGAGTGATAAGAGGCAGAGCTTTTATCATCTCATCGATACAGGAGCTGCTGGAGGCAATGGCTCCTGGCCCTGCTGCAGCAGCTTTACCTCCGATTCCGGCAGGGGCAAGGCCCTGCTGTACACCTGGAGATTGATCTGCTCATGCCCACAGTAAAATGGTTTTGGTGATTTAATTCATCTTCCTACTGCTGAATGCCAGAGAGCTGGCAGTGGCTCTTTCCTGAACAAGCCAGTGACTGGGAAGAGCAGGGTTTAGTTTGCTCTGGTAGGATGGGATGTCTGAGGGTTTCCCATCGGCAGATCCTGATCCCATCCTGTCCAGGTAGGCACCCAGTCACTTCTAGAGACCTTGGAAGAGAAAGGTGATTAAGACATCAACCTTGCTGCAGAAAGGGAGCAAAGTTATCTGCTGTGTCCTCTGAGGCCAGGGTGAGATGTAAAGGAAGATTTAGAGAGAGTTCTTCCTTGGTAGAAAGGCTGCTGAGGGCAGGGCTGGAATTCTTAGTGATTTAAGTACTTGTCAGATATCTGGCAAGAATAGTTTGGGGTTAGAGCTGAGTCAGCTCTGTGTGGGGAGATGGATCAGACGGTTTTCCAAGGGTGTGTGTCCCCAGCCTTGTCCCTATGGTGTTATGGGAAGGGGGGTGGGATACACACGTACCCCACATTCACCTGGCATTGAAGCAGCTGCTGTGTCCACCTTGGTAAGTGTTTCACCAAAGATGGGCTGTTGATTGTGCATGTGGCAAAGTCCTTTTGAAAATGTACCTGAGCATCTCCTGCCAAGCTCCACCAGCGTCGCTGCCCTGCTGGGACTGGAGTTACTGCTGTGGCACAGCTGGGCTCTCAGCGGTGTCTTTAATAGTCTGCAGTGGTGGTTGAAGCAGGTTCTGCTATCGCTGCAACCCACCACCCGAAATTACTCTGTTTTGGTGCCTCAGAATCAAAGTTTCAGATAATTTCATCCCATTCTGCCAATGTGCTGTGAAAGCAGGTGAATCAATAGGGTTATTTCTTCTTTGCAAGTTAGCAGGCCTGTCCAAATCATCCTACTAGAATGAAAGGTCACTGAGGTACAAAGTACTATTAATTATTGAATGCTACTGTCAGGGGCTTAAAAAACAGCAGTTTTCCTGCTGCTGTGGGGATGGGACTGAATGTCCTGTGCTGATTCTGTTTCTTCTGCTGCAAGATTATTTCCACCAGCTCCTCTGCATCACCAACAGGGGAAAATTCACTGTGCCGATCCAGGCTATTGTCCTGGACTTCCCTGCCCAGCTGGAATTCTCTGTCTGTCCAGTCAAGTACAGCATCCAGAAGACTCTGCTGGTTTGCAGCCTTGGTAACTTGGTAACCCCAGTACCAAACTGGCACTCAGAGGCAAAGTACCTCATCTTTCTTTGTGCAAAACACTTCCAGTGCTTTAAGCAGTGTGAGCTTTCTCACAGTTTTCCTGGGGACAGCTGGAACGTGTCAGTAGGTGGCTTGCACCCTCCTGAGCACCAGCACCTCCTGAAAGGGTTACCTACCCCTGTCAGCCAAGTAGACCCGTTCCCTGGGAGGCCACAAGCACGTGGCATTCCAGTGGTCCCCTCATCAGATGCCCAACGTGAGCTGGGTTGTGAGCAGCCTGTGCTGTTCCTGTTAGTCAAAGCTGATCTGATTTCTCTTGTCAGCTGACGGCATCAGTCATCTCTTCTGTTTCATGATGAACCTTTGAAAGTCAGTTTAAAATTTCAAACAGATTATTTAAATCTTTCAATCGAAGCAGCTTTTTATTCTAATCGAGTCACCCCTACATTCATTCAGATTTCTTTTTAAATACTCTGGAGTTCCTGTGTTTCTGCCCTTTTTTTTTTTTTTAATTTACTTTGTTTTGTGTTAAATGTTCATCAGAATGTCATCATGAGCTTTCTTATGGGTTGACCTCCTCTAATGCCTGTTGATCTACCCATCTGCCCATAGGTACACGCACAGGAAATACGAGAAATTTGGGGTATATGCAAAAAGCAATTGGGCTGATTTAGAAGATAAAATCACAGAATAGCTTTTGTTGGGAGGAACCTCTGGAGATCATCTGTGTTTGTTGAGCAAACACACTGCTCAAAGCAAGACCAGTGTCTGGGGCTTGCAAGGTGCCTTTGGGAGATCTGGACTTGTGAAAGTTTAGATGTCATACAAGAAAGCAAACACAAAAAAGGACATAGTTAAAAAGCAGAAGAAAACAAGCTATTGAAGAACCCTGCAAACCTTATCTTTTCTGCCTGTCGGGAGCAGTAGTGATTCATTGAAAGGGTAGATCTAACAGGATGGGAATTATCTTAAGGAACAGCTCACAATTAATGGATAAAAGGCCAAAGTTTAGCCTGCCAACTCCATCTCTTGGCATTGGTTTTCGTTTGGCTGTTACAGTGTGTCAGGGATGTCTCCTTCGCAGCTCTTCTTATCTGTGGGCTCAGGGAACAGCTTACTGATGTTGGCTGAAATTCAGAGCAGTTAAGTTTAAACCATGGAGTTTGTGCCTTTGGGCCTTGGAGAACCAGGTCTACGTGAGGGGTAATGAGCTCCTGCTCCAGCAGTAACAGAGGTGGCTGGTGGGAACAGCCTGGGGTGGGGATGGAGGAGATGCAGGGGCTGATTTGCACTCAGTCTCTTAGTCCTGAGAACTGAGTCCTGAACTTAGCTGGATCCTGTTCTTCTGATAATTTGAAGGTATCTGCTTTCTGAGGCAACCCCTAAAGTCACCTTCAGAAGTGTTATTCCCATCCAGCCACCCGTGGGCAGGAGTATGTAGACAATGGGCAGGAGCAGGAAGGGAGCGGGAGGGAAGGCAGTGCTGAAGGGTTGCCAGGGATTCCCTGTTTCTCTGTTCTGGCAAAATTTCTGGCAGAAGAATAGAAAAGAAAATTCTGTGCCTTTCCTACCCCAGCCAATGATCCCCCCTCCTCGAGCCCCAGCAGAACCTGCAGCAGTCCTGGCGTCCCCACTGGGGCAGGGGCAGGAGCATGGAGAGTAATCCAGCTCTGGGGCTTGTGAGGCCTCGTCTTTCCTCCTCTCTCTCAAACGTCTCAGGTCCAGCACATAAACATTGCTGGCCCAAGGCTTCTCCATTAGCCAGTAGTGATGTTCTCACTGGTGGCAATGGGCACAGGTCAGGCCCCTAATTGCAGCGATAGCTCCTTAATGAGCAGGAACTGCAGCAATTTCATCGGCTGTCACCAGTGACAGGAACAAAGTTCAGCTTGCTCACAGCTCCAGTCGTTCTCATTATTTTTGTGTGTGTTGCATTCCCTAATCATCATCAAACTCCCCAGAACATGTTTCTAAGGTGACAAATTGACCACCAGCAAAGAACTAAGACCAAGAACTTTTGTTTTCTCAGTGGGGCTGTACAAGAGCACAAAGCCCAGCAGCCTTTGGGCAGGAGCTGTTTGAGCTGACCTATCCCTAAGCATTAGAGCACTGAGTTTTGTGTCTGCCAGCCAGGAGCTGTTTACCTGGCGACAAATCCTAGTTTCTCCTGCTAAATCCAAAGTGCACCAACACATTTTCATAAATGTTTCCAACACATTGCGCGGAGTTTGTCTGGTGGGCCAAGCAAACAGTTACCAGCCTGGGTGACAACCCAGAGTCCCAGATTGCATCACTGGTGAATACACAGAAATGCACTATTCAGCTCCCTTGATGTGCTCCTATTAATGGCATTTCATTTAGCTGGGGTTGAATCCTTCAGGCTGTAAATGGGATCCACCTTTCAGGTCTTGTTTCCATGTCACTGTATTGTTCTAATCTGAATTTGAGCTCATTTAGAGTTTTGATTGCTCCTTTTCTTACAGCAGCTTTCATTGAAATGCTGATAAAATGTGCCCTTTCTCGGGCTAGAACAAGGTGTTTTCAAGGTAAAAAACCCCAAACAACCACACTGCAAATTAAACAATAATTATTCTTTGGTCTCCAAGACTTTTACTCTCCTTGTCTGATTCCTAGGCTGTAATCTCGCAGGACAGATGTTGTCCTAACATTTGCATCTCCTAAGGTAAGGTTTATAGGTGGCAGGAAAAGACAGATTCCTGAGGCAATGTGTGTCAAGTTGTGCATGCAAATAGCTCCTAACCCTCTCTGTGCTCCTCACAAACCATGCTCTGATGGGATTCCTGGCAGTCGGACCCTTGAGCCTCCTCTAAGAGAACTGTATGCAGAGTATGGGGGAGATGAAGTCATTTTATCCCACAGAAACTTCTGAGGGCTGGATCTCCTCAGAAGTGAGTCGGTAGCAGTTTCTCATCCTGTGTGTGCTGCTTTCTGCTGACTGTGGTTGGTTTGCTCCTTGCTTGCACAAGTGAGCTGAAGTGGACTGCAAAAGGAGTATCGACCCCAGATCTCCCCCAAGAGTCCTGATCTCTCTCTGGGTTGCAGCCCCTTCTCTGTCATTCCTGAGCTGTTGGGACTCTCGACACTGGTGACACCGTACAGGTGACCGTGGAATTTCACCCTCTGCAGACTGGGGATCGTTCCCCATCCCTGGTAGTGCACTGTGGCACAGGTGAGTGCTGGGCACTGCACGGTGCACTCTGGTGCACTCTCTGCATCCTCCAAAGCAGAGCCCTTTCTAAGCAGAATGACGTTAAGCTTGCTGTGCAAACTACTTCTGGAACCATTTCTTTCAAAGCCACCGTGTGTTTCAGTGCTTAAAAGTGAGCAGAGAAGGGGCCAAGGCTGAGTCTGTCCTTTTTCTGTATATGCAGTGCACATCCCTGGGGGGGGACCCTGGGGTCACCAGTGTTCTCCATCCAGCACCCACCTCTTCCACCATTCCCCACTGTTCCAGCCACCTCAGTTCCCTCTCCAGCTGTACCACCCCTGTCCCAGCTTTCCCACAAAGAAAAGCAAAAACTAGTTGGTGTTTAGGGCGTTGATAAAGTGGATCCCCTCAAACAGGGATGAGATTTTTGGAATCCTGTTTTTCTGGGAGCTGCTGAGTGGAGGAAGGAGGAACCTTGCTTCTCCATTGCAGTGTGGATATGCAGGGGTCAGGTTTTCCTAGGAAGTGTTATATGTGACGTGTAGCATCTCTGTCAGACTCTCTCTCTCCAATGCCCACTGTCTCTTGCACACCTCTGTCCCCTACACTGTTTTTCCACAGACCCATCATCTATGTTGCCCTCCATGCCTCTACAATCCCACACTTCACAACGTCAGGACTAAAGCAGCCAGGATTTGAGGGCTCTTGTGAATTGGCAGGAAGTGCTCACATGGAGCACAGGCAAAGGGGCTCCCCAGCATCGTTTCCTCCCTACTGCTGCCTGCCAGGTGTAGGGCAAAACATGCTCAGCCTCATGTCACACAGCACGAGGCTGCAGCACGGAGAAAGAAGCCCTGGGAGCTGATGTGGAGCTCTTCAGTGACCTGGGGAACAAGCAGCGAGTTTGATGGGATGTATTAGAGCCATTGGGGCTCGGTGAAGATGATGAGTAACTACAGAACTGGGTGTGCTGGACTGGCAGCAGGGGAGACAGCCTGTGTGCCTTGGCCATGCTGGTAAGCTGGACCAGAGGCTACGTGGCACTGCAAGTGGGCTGAGGGAAATTGCCAGCTGTGCTAGTGACTGCTCGGCTGCCCAGAGCAGCACAGGGCTGCCAGCTGCATACGAACGTGTCATGATGCTGAATCTCCTTCTCTGGGTAAAAGTGATGCTGGGTTTGGCTGAATCAGCTTCCTGCAGTATGTGAAGAGCGTGCAAGGGTTTGAGGGGGTGTTAGTGGTCACTGTGCACGTGCAGGGAACTCCTCAAGTCCCAGCCCTGGCGGATTATTGCTGGTTGAGGCTGAACAAGGAACTGTAGCACGGGTGTGCCAGCACCTCTCAACATCTCAGCTACCCACAAGGGTAAAGCATCTGAGAAAACCACGACCTTGCTCTGATACTCACCTGTGCCTTTGCCTAACTTCGCAGAAAACAACCACCTTTGCATAGCTCTGTTCTCTTTCCTTAAGAACCCCCTTTCTACCAAGGGTTGTCAACTGTCTGGCAAGGCTGGCACTTCAGTCAGTGGCTTTCAGGAACTTGTTTGAAAAATGAAATGAAAATCCTATTGATTTAGTCTTTAGATCAAGCCTTTTCTTTTCTTCTTTTTTTTTTTTTTCCCCTTTGTAAATCCCCCGATGGACACGGATAGGCAGCAGGGTTTAACTGAGGTTTAGCTCTTGTCGTGTTGCATTTCACATTCCTGAGATCACTCAAACAAGTTCCTGAGTGCTTTCCATTTATATTGACTTCAGCCAGAATGGGGGACGCTCAATACTTGCCTGGGCAACTCACTGCTGCGTTAGGTATTTATCTGAGTCATCCCCGTGCTGTGCAGGGTACCAGAGTGGGAATTCCAAAACCATTTCCAGGTTGAAATCAGCCTTGTGCAAGCGTTTGCAGGGGCTCTGCTGCTGCTGTGAGCAGCGCTAAGTTACTGTTGGGCTAAATTCATGCCAGCACAGCCTGAGCTCCTGATGGCCACTGCTGTGCGCCACTGCTGTTCGAGCCTGGAGCTGTCCATCTTCATGCAAGTCTCCATTCCTTCAGCCCCAGACAGATCAGTAGGAGCTTCCTACAGGTGCTCAGAGGTGGGGGAAGTTCCTGCTTCCCAAGCAGCAGCCTCTTTAGATTCCAGAGCTTCACCGTGGTGCACCAAGTGATGTAATTTTTTCTGCCTGTGTTTGGTGCTGGCAGATGGCTAGAAACTTCTTTTGTTGTGTGAGTTTTAAAAGAAGATCTTGTTTGCTGTGTAACCTTAAGGTGTAAGCCAGACTGATGCTGCAGTTATTACAAGAGGCTGCTCTAGCTTTGCCTTGGAGTATGAGGCATTTAAGACCTTTACAAAGGGATTTTTCTTTCTGCTGGTCATAGATGGCTGGGGTTCCTTTTGCTTTTCCTTTCCTTGTAAGAATTCCCAGCAGTTTGGCTGGTTCCTATTGATCTTTCCTGTCCTTCTACTCTCACCTCAGAGTGAGTTGAAGGAGGCAGATATTGTAGAAGTTTGTGCAATTATATGTTGATTTTTGTGTCTTAATAGTAGCAGCGCTGCTACAGATGCAGGATTGGTACCTAATGCTTTATCCAGCTGACTGGTTATAGGCTTTTATAGTTCCAATTAATTAGATTGATGGTTGAGTCTAATTGGTCTCCAAAGTGCTCATTTCTGTCAAAACAGCTAATAGGTAACAACCACTTCCTGCCTCTGCCTAGAACTGCTTGTAATAATGATTTTTATATGGTTTTAGATAAGGTCATTCTGCTGCTTGCAAACAGATTATGGCCTTTGCCCCCTCACCAGGGCCCCGTGTTTCAAGACAGATGGTCTGTCATTTTGAGGGTAGATGAAGGGGAATAAAGTTTGTGCTTTGTTTGCTCAGGTTTTTTTTTTCCCCCACAGCTTTATAGCTCCACAGCTTCACAACACCCCTCCTGACAAAACCTCCACTAAAGCAACCTGTGGAGTTGACTGCACAGACTGAGGGGTGTGGACTAGGAGGGTTGTTTGGAAGTTAAAACTCTTCTTTGGGCTGTTTTGTTCATCCCCAGGTACTCACAGAAACAGACTTCCTGTGAGCCCACACGGCCCATTTTTAGCACGTGAAGGATTTCTGGAAGAATGTGGTTTCCATCTCTTTGCAGGTCATCCTTGACCACAGCTTGTCTACTCCATCATCCGTGGAGATCTCTAATATGTTCTTAAGTGTCATTACCTCCGGCTGTGTTTCAGGGCAGAACCGCCCATTCATTAGCTTCTTTTCCTTGTGGATCAATCAGCATCTCCTGAGAAGCAGCAGAGCAGCTTGAAGGGTGATTGATTTATTAAGTGGTGTATTGAGTCTGTCTTTGCCAGACCATTAGAATGAAAGTTCCTGCAGTGCTTTCCCCAGGGGCCAAAAGCAATGTTTCAGCCAGGCAGGTACCCCAGTGTATCATTACTGTAGCAGCAATAAAGATTAAAAATGGCCCGTGGCACTCTGGCCATGAGGCAGAGCTGCCTTTCATCATCCGACGGTCTCCGTGTCCTTTCCAGTTCACTCCGCAAGGCTCCTGCACTCCGGGCAGAACAAAGCCCCTGTGCTGGCTCCCAGATATTCCTGTGCCGGAGTCTTTCATCCTGTAGCAAGGCAAACAGATCTTCCTAAGCACAGTGCAGAGCACATAATGTATTTGGATGCACAACAAGGAGTGTGATTGAAAATTACCTGACTTTTAGCGTGCCAGAGAGCTGTCTGAAGAGCCACGACCGGTCCTTGTAGCCCAGCGCTGGCTGTCCACGGCTTTCCATCTCCCATTTCATCCCCCTTCTGTTGTCTTGTGATTCCTTGCAGTGCCTTTTGGGTGGAGACCCTCCTCTTGCAATGTGCTGCCTGGGCTCAGCAGATGCTTTGCTGACCATTAACAGCAATAACCGTGGCAGTGGTGATGATGAGGATGCTCTGAGGTTTGTTGTAGCCTGGGAATGACTCAGCTGTGCCCATAAAAGAGATGAGAGCAAGGCTGAGCAAATGTAATTGGACTTGCTTTCCATAATAGCCAAAAATTCCAAACTTGGCTGTCATGCTCTCCTAAAAGATTTAAAATCCAAATTCAGCAAAGAGGTACTGACAGGGACAGAGGAAGAATATGTCTCAGCGAAGACAAAATGCAGCAGGGGCTGTTTTATTTCTAATCAGTCTGGCTACTAGTTTCCCAATATTTAGTGCGGTAATTGATGAAGGAAAGTACTAGCTGTTGAATCCTAGGAAAGCATTCTTCATAAACCCTGACATTTGTTTTGAAATCTTGTTCAAGGGTTTGCTCATCTCATTCATTGAGATATACAACATTTGTCTTTCTATTTAAGAACAATTTGTGCTGCTCTGAGCAGTATTCCCTCTTGCACCAGGCTGATCATGTAGTATTAGAAGAATTTAGAGAAATGTTTCAGCTCTTCTGTAAATTCCCTCTCATTCTTTTCACAGGCCCCACAGAGGATGACCCAGTGCTTGATTTCTTACTTCCAGGCAGTGAAAAGCGATCGTGATGTACCAAGATACCTGTGTCCATAGTCATGCAGCTGGATGCTGGGATAAAACACACTGGTGTTTTTGCTGTGTCAGGGCATTATTTAGGAGGGCACAACCCAAGCACATCTGCTCTGCTGCTTTATAGAAAGTCTGGCTTTGAATTTTAAGTCCAGGCATTGCTTTGCTCTGGTTGTAGAGAGAGCTGTGTCCTGCCATCTGTAGGAAATATATCCAAGGGATGGAAGGATGAGAGAATTGACAGCCTGTAATAAGATCGTGTTGTGTAAATAATGATAGGGCAGATCCATCTAGATTCGGTAAATGTCCTTTCGTGGCAGCAGAGCATCCCAAACTTCACACCGTGGACATTACGCTGTCAAGTGAGATGCCTCGTGCTGCATCGCTGGTACAGTACAGAGATTTATTTTTTAAACATATGTATTAAACAACCAAGAGTCTTAAACGAAATGTCACATTTCATTTGGCACCCAAGACATGAAGTCTGCAGCTGCCCTCAGCCAACCCCGACAGCTCCACTCTGTGTGTCAGCTCGTCTGCCTGGCAGAAGGATCCGCAGCTTCCTCCCGGCTCGCTGGCATCCGTGCCTGCTCTTCTGCACCACCAGTTTGTGGGGGTACGTGTTCAGCTCGTGCCAACTACTTCCCTCTGTGGCATGAGGTGCTCTGGCAAAGCCTCCATCCTTCAGCAGAGCCCTCAGCACCTGCAGCAGCAGTGTTGGGGTGGCTGCAGCCCCGGCTCCTCTCCGGGAGCGCAGCAGCCGGGGGTGTTTAGCAAAGCGTGAGAGATAGGCAGAGCATCTGCTTCCTCCCTCCTGGGCTCTGGAACCGGCTTTTTCCCGTGCTCGAGGCTTTAGTCTCATCTTTGTTTAATAGCTTCTGATGGTTTTATCTTCCAAGCGTTGGTCTAGTTGCTCCCCGGATTTATAGCTGTGAGCCTCTACAGCCTCCCCTGGCAGTGTGTTCTAAAGGTTGGGATATTCCCTGGAAAAGTACTACCACTTTTGTGTTATTTCTGACTAATAACATTTTCAGGCCCTCAGGTTCCTGTTTGATGACAAATGATGACAAATTTTTCCACATTCCCATTTCCCATGCCATTCATGCTTTTGCAAACCTCTCCTGTCTATCTCCCATTCAGTTTCCAGGTTGAGGAATCCCATTCAGTTTTTGTATAGAAGCTGCTCCTCCATACTTTTAATCTTTCCTTCTGCCTTCCTTTATTTAATTTCAAGTGCTTCAGCTTGGTTTGTGAGATGAGAACAATCCCAAAGATTTCAAGACTGATGTGGCCGTGGGATGATTTTCATGGTGTTCATTTTGTAGTCGTTTGTCGTATTGAATGTTGTAGAGCACTGGGTGGTGTTTCCTTTCCTATGTCCCCTCCTGCCATGGGCCACCACTTCAGTTGTTCCTCTGGGTCTCTCTTTTCTGCCCACGTGCCCCCAGGCATCCTTGCTTGTCAGCAACAAGGGATCAGGAGGGACAGGAGCTCCTGGAATGCCTGCAGGAGACCCTGGGCCAGCTGTGACTGAGTGGGGCTCCTCAGAGTCACCTGAATGACTTTGATGCAGAATTCCCGGTGACCTGAGTGGGTCACCCGACCACATCTGACTAATCTCACTGTACATACAGTGTCAAATCTCTGTAAGCACACCCAGAAATAAGGTGCTTGAGGTGGTGTCCAGGACATCCCCACGCTGCACACACGCAGCAGTTGGGATGTGATAAATGTACTGATCCCTGGAGCTGCTCATACAGCCAAAAGCTGTGACCCTTTCTTCTGTTACCTGTGGTTTGCTCTGTTCCTTGTGCTTCCAACAGCAAGAGAGCTGAGCAAAGATTCCCATTTGCTTTGTCCCAGGTGAAGATACCCACACAAGCCTTCATGGGTCAGCTGTGAATGCCCACATCAGACTGGACGGGAATTCCGTGACAGTTGAGAAGACTTACATCACACTGTCAAACCAGAGCACCCTGAGGATCCACAACCACAGTAATGTCACAGCCTGCTTCCAGTGGAAGGCGTTTGCTACTCAGGAAGAGGAGGATCAGCTGAAGCAGAGGTGGGTTTGAGAGATGCATTTCAGGGAGACACACTGCCCAAGGGTAAGGCTAACATATGGCCTCAAGGAGGTGTTGGTGCTTTTGAATGGTTAAGGACAACTAAACCATCCCTGGCATCAGGGTAGGTGTCCCTGGGCTTCAGGGTAATGGAGCCCAGCACCTTCCATTCCATTCCAGCTGAGGATGATGTTTTAGGGAGGAAGAGTTGATTGCAATGACTGGATTTTCCTCAGAGACCAAATTCATGCTTGTGGAGCCACAAACCACTGAGGTCCAGAGATCCCTGGGCTACAGAGCGTCCAGGAGGCTGAGGAGGGCGTCAGCACCCGATACCTGGGACTGCGCTGAGCAGTAGGACTTAACACAGCTCAGGTAGCACGGCTGTTCTTGTAGTCACTGCATTTTCTTCTGCTCCAGCTCTGATGAGATGGCAGGTTCCTTTCCAGTGCTGTGCAGGGCAGGGGGTTTCGCTGGCCCAGAGAGTTGAGGCCATCCTGCTGCAGGGCACTGAATCACCCTGCACTGTCCCAGTCTCCAGCACAATGAGGTATTTCCACCCTTCCTGAGAGGCTGGGGAGTTTGGAGAAGGAGGGTTCTGCAGGGAAGGTAGGGGAGCACAGGCCTTGGGAGTGCCTTTGGGCTTCAGCAACCTGTGCCTTCACAGTGGTGGGAGATGGGGCTGGTTCTTCAAACGGTATCTTTGGGGCAGCTTTGAAGTTCCAATTTCAGGCAGTAAAGAAGCACTTACAGCCCAGGGGGATGGATTGAAAATGACACTGGAAAGCTTGGGTGATTCAGGGAGTCCTTGTGTGACTTTTCAGACTTGGATGGATGTGGGTATGCAGGAGTTAGACTGAACCCAGAGCTGATCAGGAAACTGCCTCAAACTGCAGCACTTTTTAAGGGCTTCTGAGCAAATAAAGTTCAACATAATTAGGTCAGAAATGCCTTGCAGGCCAAAACTAGTTTTCCACTGTTCTCTATTTAATTACACAGTGTCTGACTTCCATGCAAGCTCAGTGTGTTAAAAGAAAATCTCATGACCTTCTCTGGGTACTTCTCTGGACCATTCCTTTCCCATTTCTTCCCACCTGCCTGTCTCAGCCTGGACCCTGAGTGATCCTCTTTCCCCTCAGAAGCAACCAGGTTTCCCCACAGTTAATTTTTTTTCCATTTACATTTGCTTTCATGTCGGTGCCCTAGACTTTGACCAGGACATTTTGTTCTTCCTTACTGGCAAGCTTAGGGATGGCTGTAGCTCCAAGGCTGCTGTCCTGCTGTCAGAGAAGCTTTTGAGATCTCAGAGCAGAGAGCACTTTTTCATGAGATGGGGCAGTGCAGGACCCTGCTCTGGGATGGGACTCAAAGCCCAGGATCATGAGCAGGCCTGTCCAGGAGTTTGCTCTGTCTCCCTCCTGCAGGACTTTCTGGGATGCTGTGGTGGAACGATTGTCTGCTGATGGAGGTTGAGTGGAGGGTTGCCCACCCCCGTGGCTGGAAGCCTCCCCATGCCCAGCACTGTAGGTCAGCCATGGAGAAACATTTCCGATTGCTCTCCACAGGGAACCAGCCAAAGCGAGTATTTTTGGTGCTGGTGACAGTGTTTGCCCGAGGCTCTGTCTGTGTGCAGCTCCTAATGTCCACGGCTGTATCTCCTTTCTAATTGTGTTTGAAGCTGGCTGGGTGATGATCTTTGTCCTGCTTATTCTACGCTGCCTCGATTTGCTCCAGATGGAGGTTCCACTTGTCCCCCTGGTTGTCACCTGCTGCTTCTTCTTGGCAGGGGACTGGAGCGTGAAGGGGGGACAGTGACCTGCCAGCTAGAAAGCAGCTACTCTCTAGCAGTGCCCCCTTCTCATCTTTTGGGCTTATCTCTTGTGATCTTTAAACACTTGAATGATTTCTGCTGCAGCTACCAAGTAAAGGAGAGCTCTGGGATGCTCTGGTGGAAGGCAGTGTAGGGAACAGGGCAGCTGGAGTTTGCTCATTCCTGCAGGTCCAAAAGGGAAGAAGCAAAGACTGATCCTGGTAACCTGCAGCTGAAACCCAGCTTCTTCTTCCCTTCCCAGGGAAGCCCCGCAGTGGGTGCTCCTTGATCTTTGTCTACCTCCCCTGAGCAGCTCTGTGGTAGCAAAAGCCAGCTGAGGTGGCTGGTGGATACTCCCTCAATGGCTTTGAGCCACAGGGCTTTCTGAAGGATTGCTGGCTTTCAAAACCTCTCCTGAGCTTGTAAGTGTGGAGCAAAACCACCTGCTGTGCCAACAAACAACAAGGGATCCTCTGATCCGTCTGGAACTCCGTGACTCGGGATCAGCCCCTTGCGGAGGAGCTGCTGCTGCTCCTCCCCAAGTGCTTTGCTGCTCCTGCACTTACACTTTTCTCTGCAAATATGTGGCCTATTAAAGGATCTTCTGGGGTTGTCTGTCCCCGTGGCTGCAGGCTCTGCCACAGGCTGTGTGAGCAGCAAAACGCCCAGGCGGATAATTTCCTGGAGTGGAGCAGAGCGGACACCACTCGTGGAGAACGCCTTTACATTCTCTCCCAAACCTTCCAGGGCGAGAGGGCAAAGGTGCAAAGGAGATCCCATGCTGTTCTTTGATGGCATTTTTGCTATTAAACCCACGGTAAGTGATATCTGAGAACCTCCCTTCCTTCTCCTCCTCCTCCCTTACACGAGGTCACTCGGCAGATCCCCACCTCAGCTGGCTTGATGTGCTGAGAGGGAAGACACTGGGTTTCTGGTGAGGCTGGAGAGCTCGTTGCACAAAGCATTTCTGCCCTGCAGGCTCCTGGCAGGCGGCAGGGACCTGCCTAAAGCTGAGCTCTGCTCCAAGGGCTCGGTTTCGAGGGCGTGTCCTTGCAGTGTCCAGAGGGATCAGTTATTGAAGGCAAGGAAGAACCTTACACGTGGAGTTTGGGGAGTAACAGAGGGCATTGGAGCACTGTCAGTTCACACATTGACCTGAAGCACACAAAGGTTCTCTGTGGAAAGGAGGCCAAATTGAGCCCGAGGTTAATTGTGGAAACACCAATCTCTTCCTGTAACTTGGACTTACAGCTTTGCTGTTTAAGTGGGCCAATAGATGCCGGTATTTTCAGGTATTGCTGTCTTTAGAAGCTCCAGCAGGTCACTGTAGTCTATAGGGTTAACTCACTGCTGAAAATCCTGACGAAAAGAGGAGGCAGGGATTTTTGGAATCACCATGTGACCATGAACATTTTGAGCATCCATCCAAGCCTGTGGGAAACAAACTGTTATGCAACTCTGACTTGCCGAGCACATCTCAAATTGTGTTTTATTTTTGCAAATACACATGATGGGTCAGCAGAAGCAGCTGTGCTGGAAGCCCAGGTGGCTACCAAAGGAGAAAGTCCTTGCTTTTTGCTGCATCCTCCCCACCTCGGCTTAGCTGTAAGTCACATTGCAGACACGTGGGAGCTGACTCCTTGGAAATGGAAACCAGAAGAAAGGGAAGACAAGGATTTTTTAATCATTATACTGCCCTTGACGACTCATCAGTGCCCTGTCATTGCCTGGTCATGACTCCCCAGTGTCATGAGTTAACTCTGAGCTGACGGAGCTGGGTCTTCAAGATGGCAGAGTTATGGATCTGCTCCTGCTGTTGGTCCCGGGGTTGGGGCAGGAGGTAACGGNCGGCTGTATCTCCTTTCTAATTGTGTTTGAAGCTGGCTGGGTGATGATCTTTGTCCTGCTTATTCTACGCTGCCTCGATTTGCTCCAGATGGAGGTTCCACTTGTCCCCCTGGTTGTCACCTGCTGCTTCTTCTTGGCAGGGGACTGGAGCGTGAAGGGGGGACAGTGACCTGCCAGCTAGAAAGCAGCTACTCTCTAGCAGTGCCCCCTTCTCATCTTTTGGGCTTATCTCTTGTGATCTTTAAACACTTGAATGATTTCTGCTGCAGCTACCAAGTAAAGGAGAGCTCTGGGATGCTCTGGTGGAAGGCAGTGTAGGGAACAGGGCAGCTGGAGTTTGCTCATTCCTGCAGGTCCAAAAGGGAAGAAGCAAAGACTGATCCTGGTAACCTGCAGCTGAAACCCAGCTTCTTCTTCCCTTCCCAGGGAAGCCCCGCAGTGGGTGCTCCTTGATCTTTGTCTACCTCCCCTGAGCAGCTCTGTGGTAGCAAAAGCCAGCTGAGGTGGCTGGTGGATACTCCCTCAATGGCTTTGAGCCACAGGGCTTTCTGAAGGATTGCTGGCTTTCAAAACCTCTCCTGAGCTTGTAAGTGTGGAGCAAAACCACCTGCTGTGCCAACAAACAACAAGGGATCCTCTGATCCGTCTGGAACTCCGTGACTCGGGATCAGCCCCTTGCGGAGGAGGTGCT
>VZRE01009954.1:26187-39074 GCA_013396775.1 Cephalopterus ornatus
CTGCTCCTCCCCAAGTGCTTTGCTGCTCCTGCACTTACACTTGTCTCTGCAAATATGTGGCCTATTAAAGGATCTTCTGGGGTTGTCTGTCCCCGTGGCTGCAGGCTCTGCCACAGGCTGTGTGAGCAGCAAAACGCCCAGGCGGATAATTTCCTGGAGTGGAGCAGAGCGGACACCACTCGTGGAGAACGCCTTTACATTCTCTCCCAAACCTTCCAGGGCGAGAGGGCAAAGGTGCAAAGGAGATCCCATGCTGTTCTTTGATGGCATTTTTGCTATTAAACCCACGGTAAGTGATATCTGAGAACCTCCCTTCCTTCTCCTCCTCCTCCCTTACACGAGGTCACTCGGCAGATCCCCACCTCAGCTGGCTTGATGTGCTGAGAGAGAAAACACTGGGTTTCTTGTGAGGCTGGGGAGCTTGTTGCACAAAACATTTCTGCCCTGCAGGCTCCTGGCAGGCGGCAGGGACCTGCCTAAAGCTGAGCTCTGCTCCAAGGGCTCGGTTTCGAGGGCGTGTCCTTGCAGTGTCCAGAGGGATCAGTTATTGAAGGCAAGGAAGAACCTTACACGTGGAGTTTGGAGAGTAACAGAGGGCATTGGAGCACTGTCAGTTCACACATAGACCTGAAGCACACAAAGGTTCTCTGTGGAAAGGAGGCCAAATTGAGCCCAAGGTTAATCGTGGAAACACCAATCTCTTCCTGTAACTTGGACTTACAGCTTTGCTGTTTAAGTGGGCCGATAGATGCCGGTATTTTCAGGTATTGCTGTCTTTAGAAGCTCCAGCAGGTCACTGTAGTCTATAGGGTTAACTCACTGCTGAAAATCCTGACGAAAAGAGGAGGCAGGGATTTTTGGAATCACCATGTGACCATGAACATTTTGAGCATCCATCCAAGCCTGTGGGAAACAAACTGTTATGCAACTCTGACTTGCCGAGCACATCTCAAATTGTGTTTTATTTTTGCAAATACACATGATGGGTCAGCAGAAGCAGCTGTGCTGGAAGCCCAGGTGGCTACCAAAGGAGAAAGTCCTTGCTTTTTGCTGCATCCTCCCCACCTCGGCTTAGCTGTAAGTCACATTGCAGACACGTGGGAGCTGACTCCTTGGAAATGGAAACCAGAAGAAAGGGAAGACAAGGATTTTTTAATCATTATACTGCCCTTGACGACTCATCAGTGCCCTGTCATTGCCTGGTCATGACTCCCCAGTGTCATGAGTTAACTCTGAGCTGACGGAGCTGGGTCTTCAAGATGGCAGAGTTATGGATCTGCTCCTGCTGTTGGTCCCGGGGTTGGGGCAGGAGGTAACGGTGTTGTTTGTTCCTGCAGATCTCCACCTCAGCTGGGGAAACTGGTGCCCATCCAAAGGAGAGGTTACTGCTGAGCACTTCGGTGTTTGGCAGAAGGCACCGTGTCCAGTGGGAGCTCTGGTCCATCCCACAGCTCGTGGTGGGTTCAGTTATTTATGGAAAGAGGCAGATGTTAGCTTTGGCACTGCCTTTCTCCTGAGTGCCCTGGACTAACAAGCTGCACTTTGGGTGTCATTTCGGTGCTTCTGTTGCCGGCTCTGTCTTTGTTTTTCTATCTGCTCTGAGCAGTGATTTCCTTTCCCTGGATTGCCTTCCCCCTCTGCCAAACTAAAGAGGCCGCTTGGCCAGACATCGGTGGTAGCCAGCTTGTCAAGACCAGCTTTTTTCTTATCCAACCTGGTGGAGATCCAGCAGATTCTCATCCTTTAGGGGCTGAGGGCAGGGAAACAGGATCCACGTGTATTTGTGGTTGCACAGAGATCCCTTCTGTAGCTGTGAGTCACGGTGAGCTGACCCCTGCTGTATCGTGTTGCTGGATGCTGTAGCAAAGCCAGAGTACAACAGCTGGAGATTTTGTGCTGTCTCATCATATATCCACTGTCTGTGTCTCAGGCCACCTGCCCGTGGCAGCCTGGCAGGGGCTGACATTGTGCCAGAAGTGGTGCACTGTCACGTTCACAGCTTTTATTTCTGTCCCACTTAACACCTGTGGTAGTTTTCTGTGCTCTGACTCAGTGCCCATCCTACAGAGAAGGTGTTAGCCCCGGCAGAGCAGTGGCTCCTGAGGTGTCCCAAAGCTTGTCTGCATGTAGGAGTAGCCTGCAAGGGTGGGTAATGAGGCATATCCTTTGGACCAGCTGTCCTTTCTCCCCTGTGGGGTAGCGGGCATGTGAGGAACCTCTTCAAAAGCCTATTTTAATTTCCCAGGAGAAATATCTCGCAACATTTTCCACTTTTATAGTCTGACACACCACAGTAGTAAAGGGATAAATGGAAAAAGTTTCCCAGAATAGTTAGTTATGCCTTTGAAGAGTTGTTTTAGCCACAGAATAGTATACTAAAGTGTAACTGATGATTTCTTCCTGCCATCCACCTTTGAAGTCAAACCCCTGGCTTACAGTGTCCCTGACAGTACAGGGAAGCTCTCTGTGGATGTAATGCCAAGTTTCCATCCAAACACATTGAATCCTGCAGAGGGGTGATTTCATCTCAGCAGTTCAAGAGGCTTGAGTCTTTTAACTGGTTTTCTTGATAGCA
Organism: Cephalopterus ornatus; assembly: GCA_013396775.1. Taxonomy (NCBI): domain Eukaryota; kingdom Metazoa; phylum Chordata; class Aves; order Passeriformes; family Cotingidae; genus Cephalopterus; species Cephalopterus ornatus. Next base: position 28,763 of record VZRE01009954.1, read on the forward strand.
GGGCTCCAGCATTCACCCCTGCAGTCAGGATTGTTGCTGTGAGTCACATTAGGGCCTCAGGCACGCAGGGTATTGGTGTGTCTGGCTTCCAGACCTCAGTGGGGGAACAGGGAAGTTTGCCATCCTAGTCCTTTCACCCACAGCTCAGCTGACAGCGACCAGAGTGGGACAGCTGATGTGGGCACAGCTCATACAAAGACAGAGCTATCACAGGCATCAAACATGGGCTCTTTCTGATCTCCCACCCCTGGCCCTGCCTTCTGGCCATGCACCACCTTCCCAGGTCTCCTGCCCTGTCAAGTCTCTCCCTATCCCTGTCCTTGTGGTGTATTGCTGTTACTGTGCTCCAAAGCAGTGGGGTAGGATCACTGTGTTGGTTATATTTCTGTCACAGATGTGCTGGCCTTGCCGTTCATCACATCCCAGAGTCAGCTAAACTCGCTCAGCTAGAACGGAGCACTGTTGTTAGCAGATGCATATTCATCAGGCCGACGGTTCTTTTTAATTTTCTTCCTTTCCTGCTTAGCTTCATTTTTGCTTATGAATTGTATTACACTTGCTTCCATTTGCAGGAGATGCATTGCCTCTGTCAGCCTCAGAGTAACAGCCAAACTGCCCCAAAGTGTCCACAGGGCCAATAGATCTGATGGCAGCAATAAAGTAGGCCAGTGAGTACCATCAGCTTGCAGTCCTGCAGGAGCGAGCAGCCAAACAGCGCTTTGTGAGATAGTCGACCTGAAAAACTGGAAGTGCTGCTTTAGGCTCCAAGAAGTTTGTTTTCCGGCCTCAGTGAAAGAAGGATGCTCTCTGAGTTTCCCAGGAGTGATCTGGCTCTGAGACCTTGTTCTTGTTTGCTTGAACTTGGCTTCAGAGCAGCCAGTTTTGTGCTAAAATCTGAAAAAGTGTGGAGTAGAATCTGAAAAAGCAGAGTCGAATTTTACACCAAGATTCCCAAGTCTTGCAAGAATTAGCAGAGTCCCAGAAAACTGGGACTCAGTTTGTGGTGGGCACGGCCTGACAGCCAGCACAAACTCTAAGCTGTCCCTGGTAATCTGGCTGTGCACAGCCCTCATAAGCCTAATGACAGAACTACGGTAAAATATGGCATCAGTTTGCACCCTCAGCATCGCTGCTCCTGTCCTGTTTCATTCAAATACCTTCTCCCTGGTTTTCTGCCTGGCACATGAGTCTCTACAGAGCAAATGGACACTTTTCTTTGGAGTCATGTGGGTGGCCATTCTGAAACTGCAGCTCATTTCACTCCCACTTGTTGCTGAACTCCCCTCCCTTTTACTCCCAGCCGTGTGTTTTGGTTTTAAGGCTCAGGATGTGCTCTCCCCCCCTGCTTTATGCCCCTCTAGAAGATGAAAACCTCGAGCATCATCCCTGCTCTTGACATTTCATTAATGGCCTTGCCCAGCATGCCAGCAGGGGTTGTTTGTGTCGCTGATGGTGCTGGTAAGCCTGGCAAGGCATCATTTGCTGTGCAGGAACCAAACGAGGGCAGGGGCTGGCTGCAGCTCTCTGGGCAGAGCCACAGCAGCTGGAGGACCAAACGGTGCCACTGGGCAGCTCAGCCCACGCAGCACCTTTAAGGAGAAGTGCAGAACACCGGGGAGCTGAGGTGTGTGCTCAGTTCCAGCTGTTGGGCTTGAAGCAAAGGCAAGCAGCTGCCTGGTGCGTCCCCTGCTCCCTGGGAAGGCTCTGCCCAGGGTGAGAGCACTGAATTCAGGCTGTTAAACACACAGTGAGCAGCTGGGTGATGAGCACTGGTGGGTTATTAGGCTCTAATTAGCCAAGCCAGGGAACTCCATCACCCGAGTGTTTCCTCTGAGCGCTCCACTCAGGCAAACTCCAGGCGCTATAGCAGAGCTGATGTTCTTCTGAGCACCCCACATGCTTTTATTCCTGCAAATCCCAGATTAACCTCTGGGTGCTGGTGAGTCCATGCAGCATCCCAATGGCACCCGGGGGGTCTGATATCTCACGTGCTGTCTGTGGGTTGCCAGCTGATCTTCCTCAAGTGCGTTGTCAGATAGTGAGGCTTCGTCTTCACCCCGTTGCTTGCTGGGTAGAAACATCTGATCTGAGAAGTGTGTTTGCTCTAGTCTGTTTGCATCTAAGTCAACTAATTCTTTCAGACTTTCCTTTTCTTCTTATTGGCTTGTGGGCATTTGAAACAGGTTTTTTTTTCCCAGGTTTTTTTTTTTGTGCCCTCTGTTCTGTTGACTCCAAGCAGGCTGTGCATTAGGGAATTGTTTGCAGCTGCAGCCCAGTAACTTATCATGTCACAGCTCTTTAATTTCTGGGGGAGCTGTCCTTTGAGTTTTAAGTGCCAAGTCAATGGGCAATATTATAGTTATTTAATATTTATGCTGCAGGAGAGCTGGAGGCTGCAGTCAGTTCAAGACTCTTCTGGACAGACTAGTGAGGATACGCAGCCACAGGCAGAATCAAAGCCTTACTTTGTTGATAGAAAAAATAACTCTGCTCTTTTTGTCTCCTTCTGTAAGCTAAATTTCTCATTCCTTGTGGAGTGCTATTACACTTGTCAGAGGTGCATTTATTTATGTCAACAAATGCATTAAGACACAGTTGTAACGCTGGGGTTTGAGGAGCTGTAAGTGGTGCCTTTGTTTGAACCAGTTACAAGTCGTGGGATCCTCCAAAACTGCATGAGAAGGCTCTCTGGTACTGAGCATCAGTGCCAGGACTCTCTGGGAGAGAAGCAGAGAGAAAAGACCCTGATGAAGCAGCAGAGATTTGCAGACACACTGGTAGCCTGGCCCAGGCTTAAATCCCTGGGCAAGAGCATGGCGAGAAGGACTTGCTGGCTGAGATTGTTGTGGAGCTGTAAGCAAATCCAATCTCTTCTGGTAGGAGCCTGTGTTCAGGGAACCAGGAATGCATGCACCTTGCAGAGAAGGATGGCTCTGGATCACTGATTCCAGAACAATCCAAGCAGTGTAGGGATAAGCTTTCATGCCATGACTTTGCCAGCATTTTCTCAAAGGCCAAAGAGCTACAGAGCAGAATAGCTTTAGTAAAAGAGCATTAAGCCCCTCTAGACCACTAACCCCCAGGGTGGGTCCTTTTTGCATGGACCCATCATCAGGTGGTAGGAGCTGAGTTAGACACGTGCTCCCTAATCCTGGGTCACCTCCCACTGCCCAGACAGCACCAGACTGGAGCTGGCTGAGCCCTGCTGAGCCCAGGCTGTCTGCAGAGGGAACACCCCTGGCCAGCAGCTGCTTCTCTCCCTGTGTGGGAATCGTCACCTTGTGGCTCTCAGTTGGTGGTGCCTGCGGGTGGTGTTGCACTGGGCTCTCTGCGCTCAGCAGGGAGAGCATCCTCCCTGGAAATCAGTCTGAGCAGTCTGCTGGACAAGCTCTATGCTCATTCTGTCTTCCAGAAGTGCTGTCAGGTCCTTTTGCAGGCACAGTTATCATTGACCCATCCTAGTGACAGCACCACAGAGGTGGTGGCTTTGCTGGGCTCGCACAGGGCGGGGAGCACTCGCAGAGCGCGGCGTGGTTCAGGTTACCTTGTCCTTCCTCTCTGTCTCAGCATGGGGCTGCTTAAGGTGTTTTTCAGGAGTGGGAGATGGCTGTCAGATTTCCATCCAGGGAACATTCTGGTTTTGCCCGTCTAAGAGGAGGAGGTGTAAGGCCTGTGATCCTGCAGCAGTCAGGCTCCTATTTCGGAGGGTGCTGCAATCCCTGACCCTGCAGCTCTGTTGCTTTCCTCCCCTCTCCAAGTGACGGATACAAATGTCAAGAAACAGCTTTTTATTTAGACAGTAATTGTGCAGGGTTTACTCGGCAAATGCCATCTACAGTAATTACTCAGGGCCTTGTGCTAACAAACTGTCTTCCTGCCCACCAGCTGCAGTTGTTAGAGCTGTGGAAGGAAAGGATGGATTTAAAAACTTGCTCCCCAGGGATTCCTCGCTCAGGGCTGTGCTCCTGGCTCTAGGATTTCAGCTCTGGTGATGGGGGTGTCCAGCACTTTTCTGCAGGGATCTCCAGGGACTGTGCCAGGAGAGCTTTTTTCACGACAGAGAAATAGGAAAACTACTCGCTTGCAAGCCTTGGGCCCGTCTGGGAGTTAGAGGAACCAGAGCTGGGCAAATGATGCTTGTTGAGAAAGAGGAGCCTGTTCCTGAACAACCCTGATGGGCCCAAGGGAGAGCTTAACTCTTCCAATGGCCCCTTGGAAGAGGATCTCAGGGAGGTCATTTAAATGATGCGCTTCTCCCCCTCGTTCCTTACAGACCAGAGCTGAACCACTCGATTGTCAGGGTGGGAATTGTGCCAGAGTCACAGTCACTGGGTGCAAACAGAATTGAAGGAAGAAAACAGCCGTCTTTAACTGAGAAGTCGTTTGATTTTGCTCCTTGATCCCTGCAAGAAGTGTGACTGCTTTCCTCAGGCATTTGCCTGCCAGTCCCAAATCCCTTGGGATGAGGATTTGCGGACAGTGTGTGCCCCTTGCTGGGGATATCTGGAAGGTTTTTCCCAGTGCAGGACTGTGAATTGTGCAGTTGGATCTCCTGCCCCACTGGAGAGGGGCTTTGCTGGCCTCCCCCTGTACTGCAGGTGCCTCCATATATTGCTTGGCAGATGCTTCTGGATCAGGTGATTTACAGAACTGCTCAGCTCGGGGTGACGGGCAAAGCCAGCAGGGGAGAAGTGGCTGGAAATTTGCTCTAGGCAAATGTTGAAGCTCAAAATGAACTTTCTTAGTTACTCAAAAATCCCAAACGATGATCTCTCCTTTACCTCATGTGTAACTGTGGATCTCTCTTTGCTGACGTGCTCAGACGAGAATCATGTTCAAAGCCAGTCACCAAACACTGGGACATTCTGTGAACAAGACGCTGAGTGACAGAAAGCAGCAGAAGTTGAGGACTTTGGCAACAAAGTCCTGTGCTGTTGGGCCACCTACACCTCAATTTATCTTCAAGCCAGGTAGCAATGCTCTTTGTGAACCCTGTGCCTCCAGCTCCTCTCAGTGCATGGGAAGGAAATCAGAGATCATGTTTGAAATCCGGCATTGCTTTTCCAGGGTGAAAACCAGTGGTTAAATTGGAAACCAACCCAAGGGGTGGGATAGAAAGTGGAAGCCAGCCCCAAGGCATTCCTCCTCAAGCAAGAGAAGGGTCCCATATCCTCTGCTGGAGCATCAGGACCAGGTCCCATGCAGCTCAGAGTCAGGGACTAGCACTGAGGCAGCCTGGAAAATGCAGGATAACTGAGAATTATTGTACTGAAACAGGAATCTCTTCCCAGGCTTGAGATCAGGCTGCTCCTGCATCTGAGGCCCCAGCTCCACTTCAAGTCTGAGGAACTGGACATTTGGAAGGTTTTTGTTGGAGCAGCCCAGGGATGAGGTGAGCAGCAGGGGTTGGGGTGGACCCTGATGGCTCCTGGGGTAGCAGCGAGCCTGGTGGACCTGCAGAATTTTCAGCAACTCAGGCCAGTGATATTAGTCAAATTTGAGGCGTTTCACAGAATCCGGATTCTTTTGATGAGGCCTGAAAGGTGTGTCTATTGCTCCCGAAACCCTCCTCCCTGCTTTTTGCAACTGCCCTTGGACATCAGCTGGGGGACTTCCTTCAAAACAACCCCTTAGCACATGAAAACAGCACTGGGTCAAAAAGCTGAGAGTTCATAGGCTTTTGTTGCAGCCCCAGACCCAAGGCACCTTTGTGCTCGAGCTGTTCAAAAGCAGCTGGAACAAACTGGCTGCATTTGAGCTCGAGTCCATTGCAGACAGTTTTCAGTCAGGTGCCTCCTGCCTATTCCTGGGAGTCAGAGGAAAGCTGTCCAGCCTCCTGGCTCAGCACTGGCCCTCACAAAGGGTTTGGGAGTGCTTCCCCTTGCTGACCAGTCCCTCGCCACCCTTCAGCCTTGGTGCATCTCTGGCTCTAGTAAGAGCAAAGCATTTCTGGGAAGGAAGCAAAGCAATTTTCTACCTATTTGCCTCGACCCCAGTGATGTCAAGTCTGCAAAAAAGTAGAATGAGCAACTGAAAGGGGTAGAAGATGAGGCACTACATCATTCCAGACACTTTCAAAAGCTTGGCTGTGGCAGGGAAGGACGCGCTGAGTTGTTTTCTTAACCAAAAGCTTGCGTTCTCTCTGCATTTTTTACGTTGATGCCTTATTGTTTTATATCAATTTATTCTTTTCATTTCATGAGGAAAGGTGAATGAGGAGATGATACTGTTAGTGCTGTGCTGAGCAGCTAGACTGCAGGTAAACCTCTGTTACACAGAGGATCCCCAACTGCAATTTGTAATTAAAGTGCAAAACACATGAGAGGAGAGAGTAGTTTTCATGTTTCATGGCAGAGGTTGAATACAGGAGTGTTTTCAACAGCAACTGCAAAGTTAGGAAATGAGGGACAGCCCTCTGCTTCTGCCTTAATTGTCTTAATTGACAGGTTTTGCAAGGTCAATAATTAGGGAAAGGAATCCCAAAGCCCATGGCAATGGCAGGGTTTCCCCCTGCAGAGTCAGGACCCTGAGAGCTTTGCTGTGGGTGGGTTTGTTGGTGCCTGACTGCAGCCTGGTGCTCCTGGAAGATGGGGGCACTTCTTGGAGGCAGTAGATCTCTCCAGTGCTCAACAAAATACAGCTTGGCCCAAAATTTACATTTTTTGCCAAACAATGGTCAATTTGTAAATGATGGCTGTGATGAGTTGTGAGATCCTATTTAACAAAGGCCCTATTGAGGCTCCCTCCCTTCAGCCTCATCCCTCCAACTACAGCTGTGGGCTCCTGCTCCACCTTTCTGCCCCAGCAGGGCATCATTGCACCAGATGGGCTCCAAGCCATCAGTATCTCCTTCCGTACCACCATCCCGGGGGAGTTCAAGGAAGAATTCCGGTTCAGTGTCCCTGAGGCCCCCAAGCCTGTGACCTTGACTATCAGGTGAGGAGGGCTCTGGGAGGGAGGTGGGCAGGTCTGTAGCTGTCTCTGGGTCATCATCTCCCACCTGCCTCATTTTGTGGTGGAGCAGAGAACAAAGGTGTTGCCTGAGGTCTTAGTCTTGGCTGTGATCCTGGCACCCCCTGAGTGTGGGGATGCCTTCTGCCCAGTGCAGGTACCCAGGAGCTGGAGTGACTCCCTCCTGCAGGGACGTCTCTCCCCCTTAGGCCGTGACAGGCAGTGGGATGGCATCAGCTTTGGGCAGTTGCTGCTCTGGGATGTCCCACCTGAACACCCAGCAAGGCCCCCGGGGCTTTGGAGGTGGGCCAGCCCGGGTGATTCTGCTCCAGAAGCCATGTTTTTAAAATCCTGTTAATAATCCCTCCCAAATGGGCAGCAGCAGCCTCACATCTCTCATGCCCACGTGTGGGCACAGGCTGTGCTCCCAGCTCCTGTGCAGGGAGCGCTCTGGTGCCTCCTTTCAACAGCCAGGAAAGGGCTGAGGCAGGAGATGGGGAGCTCTGCAGCAGGGACTGTCACAAGGACTTGGGCATCATCCCATGGGCTGGTGCCCTGGCAAAAGGTAATCCTCACCCAGCAAAGGAGAGAAGGGGGGAAAAAAATGTGATGATGGGAGAGACAAAGCTCACTTCTCAAGACCACAGCAGCATGAGGGCTTGTCCCAGCCACTCTGAACCATGGGCTGGTGGGATAATGTGGTGTAGGCAGGAAAGCTGATGCTGGATTCTGGAGCTGGCTGTGGCTGGGCTGATTCTGTTGGGAGCCATTGGATCCTGGCAGTAAAGAAACAAAAGGAATCTGCAGCCGATTTTACCAATAAGATAAGGGAAATGGATAAAAGAACAAGAAGGTTATTACTTTGCAAGAGAAGAGTAGTAAGTAGGTCTGACCACAGTAGAGAAACAATTATGCTGGCTTTGTGTTTGGAGGAAAAGCACTGCCTTTTTTTTCCCCTTTTTTTTTTTTTTGGAAATGAAGAGGGAACATTTCACAATCAAATAATTTATTCTACTCTGTCCCTCCCCCAAACTGGTCACGGGATGTTGTTGCATAAGCAGCTTTCTCCTTGAGCAAGGGCAGGTTTCGCTTGATGAGATGTGTAGAGCAGAGCCAGTGGCAGCCCTGTGAATAAAATAGAAGGCACAGTTCACTGTGGTCCTTGATTCCTAACTGAAAGGCAGAGTGGGCACTGATTGGCATCAACCATGAAAGAAGTTTGTGAGTTTTGTGCAGCTTCAAGTGCTGATATCAGTGATGTTAGTGACTTTTGGAGTTCGGAGCCTGGCTGCTGAATTTAAGAACGGGTGTGTGCTGGGTTCAGGACACCCATGTTCGGTTTTTTAAGCCACTGCTCTTGGCTGTGTCAGCTGGGGCACTGGTGACAAACTCGTCCTTTCCTCTAAGATTCATCTGTCCACTGTGTAGATCTGTTGCTGCTCTTCTCAGTGGAAAAACAGGGCTCCCCTGGATTCACGCCTCTAAATCCTGCCTGTAATGACTGCGTGGGTCAAGATCTCCTGAGAAAAGATCCTCCATGGAAACACCAGTTCCAGCTAAGAAAAACAGCCAAGCAGGGAACCCATGGCTGGGAAGGCTGGTTACAGTGAGTCCCCTTTTGTGGGGACACCTCTGTGTCCATCACCTTGCAGATGGGGAAACTGAGGCACAGAGCCATCCCTGGGTGCGTGTACAGGGTCCTTCACGGCGCATGTCCTGCCTGCTGGGGTGCCCTAAGCCCCATCAGCAGCTGTTGGCTGCTGCCCACTTTGCTTGGGCTGCCTCCTGTCCACGTGGATGCTGAGCTGAGCACAGGGTGGTGGGCTGATTTGAAACCCACAGTGGCTCTGACAGCAGCTTTTAGCCACCCGAGCTGTAACTACAGCCAAACCCTTTGCAATTCCCTTTAACCCAGCCACCTCCTCCTCTGCCTTTGTCCTCACAGGGGCTGTGTCATCAGACCAACTTCGCATTTTGATGTACCTGCCCTCCACCTTGGTGACATCTCCTTTGGTGAGTGTGCCCAGGGTTTGGGCCACAGTGTGAGAGGTCTGTGTGGTGTCAAAAGGGAGCACTTGAATGTAAGAACATCCATCACTCATGTTCCTTCACAGTAGCCTCTTCAGGTGTTGACTCCAGGGCTGCTGGTGGCTTAAGCAGCATTTTCCCATTATGAAATCAAGTAGGACCAAAGAAATTTTCTGGTGTCCCTCATAGTCTGTTCTGCTACAATCTCCCAATCCCTGACAGCAGAACGGCTGTGAAAATCCTTGTCCCGGGAGGGCCCAGGGGGTGGGACTGTGAGAGGAGGGAGTTGAAACCATGTACCAGCCTGTAGCTCTCTGGGCACATGCAAGAACCCCATTTACTCTTCTGACCTTCAGCGTGGGCTGTTAATTAGTGCTGTGAGGGCACTTCATTATCCCCAACCAGGTCAGATACCCCAGCAAAGCTGTGCCTCGGGCACCTTTGTCTTCAGAGCCACGGGCTTCTTCTTCCCTCCCAAAGATGCAGCCCTGCTGACAGAGTCCTGGCTGAGCATCCAGAGCCTCACCATTGAAATGCAGATCCCAGTTCTCCATCTCAGGCTCACAAAAGGCTTTTTACTGAGATGATCTACAGTTTAAATGTGAAATCAATTGTGGATTGATTGAAGGGCCATTATGATTCTGCAACCAGGATGCCTCTGTGTTTTCATGCTGCTCATGGACTTTTTAAGAAAACTCATTACCTTTCCTGAGCTGCTTCCTCCCCTCCCTGCATCACCACTGAGCCACTTCTGAGTTTCCTTTTCAATAAATGAAACAATAAGAAAGGCACCAGGTAGGAATATGGTTCTGTAATAGGAGATTCATCCTGCTTAATCTGATTTCATTCCTAAGGCCTCTTCAGCTGAAGGCAGCGGTTGTATCTTTGCTTCTTTTAAGTGTGCTGCCGACTGCCGTCTGAGTCTGGTGACCTCGGTCTCATTTGGGCTTGTGACATCTGTGTTTGTCCTTTTTGTGCCCCTCCTGCCTCCCTGCTGGGGTCACTGCTGGAGCTGGGCACTGGTCACTGCTGATGGGCACAGAGGAGCTCTTGGCTGTGCCTGCAGTGGGTTTTTCCTCCCCATCTGTGCTCAAAGGACCCTTGGTAAGCAGGCCCTTGGAGATGTCTCCTCCCCACAGAGATGGCCAGCCAAGCCAGATGTCCAGTGCACAGCAGGTTGTGGGCTGGTGTCCTGGCTCTGCAGGACATCCCCACCAGGTGTGGCTGTATTCCTGGCTTTCTGTTATGGCCCTGTTTGTTTGCTAAGGTGAAATGTAGTTCCTGATCTCAAAGCAAGCCGGGGATTTGCCTCCAGTGAAGTGGGCTGTGAGTT
>VZRE01009955.1:0-48910 GCA_013396775.1 Cephalopterus ornatus
TGAGCTTAAGGTGAAAGTTAAGTTTGCAACGCACAAGTCAATCTGTTTGGCATTCTGCACTAGGCATCACGCGGGTATGACGAACATCATGAATATCTCTTTGTCACACCAGGACATAGTCAATGAGGTGCCAATGCTTGGATCTAGGATGCTGTGTAATAAAGTCTTAGAAATATGCCACTAATGCAAAAAATAAGAGTATTGTAACTTCTTGAAAACACAATGAGAAAAAGTGAGACAAACAAAAGCGTCACAGGCATAGGCCTATGCACATATAAAGTAACAAGCACATAGTTCTTCTCCCAGAGGCATCTGTCTCTTGTGAAGCTGCTTCTGCGAGTTGACTGCTATGTTCCTGGCTACAACACGAGCCTCTGTATTTTAGCTCCTTCATGGCACTGGGATTTAGCTTTCCAAAGTATTGTGGGAATTGGAGCAGCTTTTCAGAGTGAACTGAACAGTGACTTGAGCCACGGAGATGTTGCAGGAAAAAAACCCTCACCTAAACCAGATGAGATTGAGGTGAAAGTCAATATGGCACTGGAGGTTGCATGAGACTAAAAGACACATAGCCAGAATTTAAATTCTGCACATCTATGACAGGAGCAGAGAAACTTATAATGAGAGGTCTCAGGCTTTTGTGAGTCCCCAGGCATGCACATATTACTACATGGTAAAAGAGATAGCAAACCATGAATCTAGAGAGAAAGAGCATTTCTCTGGCAACTGCAGAATGGGCTAATTTCTAAAGGAACTCCCCAGTCCTCAGTGGAGAGATAGTGCAAGCCAAAAGAGGAGAAAAATTATACCTGAGAATGGCAGCAAATATAGGTGGAATTAAGCAAATCTAGCATACTTTTTTAGTACTGCTTCCCAGTGGAGCACAGTCATGATCACCTTGGGGTGTGATGTTTTGTTCAGGTCTAGAAAGAGTGGGATATGAAAAGTAAAGGAAAATGGAGCTCTTCACTAACTCCAGGATTAGAGGATTTAGAATAATTCATAATGTATTGAATGTTAGCTCCTCTGCTGCTTATGAAACTGCAGAGGAGAGTTTAATGTATTCATTTGTTTAATGAAACTGCAGATTAAAGTTTAATGTATTCATTTGTCATGCATACAATTAAACCAAAATTTTTTTAGCTGATTGTGAGTTATTTACAGAGACTAATAATTACCTGATATATCCATTTGAGACAGGCCAGCAACTACACAGTCTGTCTGCTGGCTAGATATGTAAGAATAATTCACAGTCGGAAAGGATGTCTTAGGAAGTTTGATTCTCCTGGAGAAAGTTGGCAGTACATGGGGAGGCAGAAGTTTAAAAAAGCATTAGACATTTCAGATGTGTAAACTTTCCTTGTGAGGGCAGTTTACTTTGCCTGATGTGTCCTTTTCTAAAATATTAGCCTTATTGGCCAGAAGTCCAATTCTCTGGTCACATTCACAGACAACTCTCATGTGAGTATGGACTAAGACACAGAGAATGAGAGACAGTTCTTGAAGTCTGTATCTTGGGTAATATGAAGAGGAATAAAATAAATCTTGTTCTATGAAATAGATATCACTGCCAGATTATTGCAAATACTTGTGGACAAGATGCTCAGCAGATGTGAAAGTGTATAGTGTTACTGACTTCAGTAGCACAAACACAAATTACTCTGTGCAGAGCAAAGCCTTGGGCCTTCGTAGTTCACAAGTTTTACTTCTGTGAAAGTTTGCACAGGTAATGCTCAGATTGCTGAGCCATTTCCAGAAAGCAAAACATGGGGCTAAGCCAAATATTTTTAAATTAAATGAATGATTACCCTCCAAAAACAGATGTCTTGCCCAGAGTACAAGTTTGCCTCTTTTTTCAGCTAAGAGAAACACCTCACAAATTTCACACCACAAGCCCTCTATGAAGCTGACAGAGTACTGTATATCTGGATATATATCCGGTCTGCTGCGATAAGTTTCTGTTTTCTTCTGCTGAGGAATTTTATTTGGCATGTGAAGTGGCTGCTAGCAACCACATATGGCATCCCTACCCCATAGGAAGGGCTTTCTGCAGAGCTATGCTGTCCATCCTGAGATGGCCCCAAGCCTGCAATAACATGGGCAAGCTGCCCTGGCAGTGGCTGTCCTGTTATCAGGCAGATGGGCTCTGGGCAACCATGTGGACTCACTGCAGGTGAGCAAATCTAGGAGCAGCTCAGCCTGTGAGACTGTACTAAGAGGAGCCTAGAGGAGTGCTGAAGGGGTCCTTCCCTCTACCAGCCATGGGATCTGGCAGTGCAACCTGGTACCAGCTATCAGGGATTTTATGCCTTGGAAGAGTTCAAGTGCACTGAAGCAATTTCAACCATTCTGGGCAGGACACAAAGCCATTTTTGTGAATTGTTAAAAGCCTTATATGGGCTGAAGTTTGTAATTTTTGACGGTACCTGGCTGCCCAGCACAGTGAGGTAATACATCTCCTCACTAGGTCAGGCGCAATCCCACAAACCGTAGAGTGGTCCTGACAGCAGCTCTGCTCCACGTCTACCTACGCAGGCCAGATGTTTGTGTTTTACAGCCTACAATAGCAAAGACATGAGGCCAGCTGACTGCAGGCAACAACACTCCAGCATCCCAGGCCAGATTTGGGTTTTGTCTTCAGTAGACATTCAAGGTGCTTGTGGCCATTTTCTGTTGGCTCTTGAAGACAAAAGCTTTTTCCCAAAGGATCGGTTGATCAAACTGAAGTACTTGTTTTGTACTTCATCCTTAAGATGACCTTCATAGCTTGCTGAAGCGAAAGGGATTCTTTTTTTTCTTTAGAAAATTCAACAGAGGTACTTAACCTCAGCCGTGTGTATCTACATTACAAATATATTTTTACTACATTATTGAAGCCTGATGGATTAGAAAGTCGGCTGCATAAACTACACTTTGCAATCCTTTGCCAGAAGCTCAGGGGGAGACTAATTTTAACAAATCATCATCCCATCTCCTCTTTATGGGCTGTATTATTTTTTAAGGGATAAATTCACCGCAGCACTCAGGGTTCTATTTTCTAGCTTTTTTTTTAAAAAAAAAACAACCAACATATGTAATTACATAATGCAGAAACACTTTCAACGCATTACTACATTGAAAAAACAAATAAAAATCTAAAGTTTAATGTTCCCAGAGTTCTTGCTTTGGAAAATTGCTTGGTACAGGAGAAAGTGATGCAAAAAAAGCCCCGCTGGACTTTAGAACATGACTCAGAAGCCATGAGATATTGCTCCCTCTGCAAACTGACACAAGCTGCACCTTCCTTTTATGCCTTGGATGCAGGCAAGACTGGCAGCAGGTTCAGGATCACTCCAATGAACAGAGCTAAGCATAGAAACCACAGCAAGGACAGAGTCCATCAAAAACTCTGGGGTTAATGAACCGTGCGGCAGCACCTTGAGACTTTAATTTCATTCCAATGTATATTTTTAATTGGGAATTAAAACCACCAGCAAAGCTAAAACCATGAAAGGAGGAAGAGATTTACACTCACCTGCATGGGGAGTTTTGAATCCCTCATTCCCTCAAGACATACTCTTAGCTCACCCAGCAGGAACTGTGGTTTGTCAGGATGCTTTGGCCATACAGATTTTCCACATGAACACCCACTACATATAATTTGTACTCCATGAGTTTTACGTGTTACCAGAGGTGGGATCTGCAGACAAAAAAAAAAGCAAAGGTGAAACCATATTTAACTAGTTTTTATTCACTTCTGTTTTTAACATGACCTTGGAGAGCATACTTAATTCTTTTTCCATATTATACATATTCATGCACAGTTGTGGGTTAGGGTTTTTTGTTGATAGTTGGATTTTTTTTTACTCTGAAGTGTGTTTTGTTGTTTTTGTGTTAGAGTCTATGAGAAAAAATTCAGGAAGCTGCTTCTTTTTGACGTTCTTGCTCAGATCACAAAAACAAAACCAGAGTCAGCTTCCTCTTTTTTTTTTCTTTTATCTTTGAGAAAATGAAAAAAAAATCTAACAGGTAAGATGACTTAAATCATACATCTCTGAGTGTTTGCTCTTTCTGCTTTTGGAGTCTTTGAGAGCTGCATTTTGAAGCATTAGCTCCCATTTTACTCCAATGCATTTTAGCAGAAACTGTCGTCAAATCAATGCTGCCTTTCATGGGAATTTTGATCATAGGTTAGGACAAAAAATGCAGGTCAGCCGGGGAGCAATGCTATACAGAATTGAAGCATGAGACTGTCAAACTGTAAATATCATGAGGCCCTGAAAGAGGAGAGGGGATAAAGGCTCATTTTGCCCTGAGCTAGAAAGGAATACTCCTACTCTATACAACATACTATTCCAAAATATTTTGATCAGCACCATAAAACCAAATCTGAATTCATGCTTTTCTTCACTTGCCATTCTGTGAACTGCAATTTCAGGCTTTTCACCATACCTGGACATTTTGCTTTTGAAATAATTTCGGTTTTCCAACAGACAGCTAGTTCACTTCTCCATGAGCTCTAAGAAGGCCAGCTTATCTCCCTTTCCTTGGCAGAGGTGGTAGGATGATGGACTCAGCATTGCAGCTGGGAAGCTGCGCTCCAGAGCAGCTGGAGACCTCAGTGTGTGTAATTCGAATACGCAAATAAAAGCCTTTCTTAATATACGTCTTTCGAAAAACATAGCTCTATTCCCCATGGTCATATCACACAGTGAACACTAACAACGTGTCATTTAAAAGCATATTTTAAGGACTGGTGGGAAAAAAAAAGCATCACCAAGAGGTATAGAAACCAGTAACTGTAAATCAGCTGCATCAGTAAAAAGTTGCATTCCCATGGCTGGGAGAAGGGGAGCTTTCTACCAAGGCTAAAAACAAGTTCCTCATGGCAGCAGCTGGGAAAAAGATGGCAGTGCAAGGAATCATTGTTCCCACATCCTCAGCATGGCTGAGCAGCCACCCAAGCAATGCGGCATCATAGACCTAATTCCACAAGGGAAAAAGCCCACAGAGTGGAGTTGTACAATAACCACTAAAGGGCAGGTTGGGAAAGAGCTCTGTTAATGCTCTGGCAGCAGGATTTTGGCAGTTGTTACATCCCCAGTTATTTAGGCCTTTATAGGCCTTTATGAACTGGGAGACTGAGTTTGATCTCAGATCTCTCACGGTAGCAGCACAGAACCAGAGCACTAACAGGGCTGACCATCTCCTTATTACTGGCCTGCAAAGGGATTTCCCCATCTCAGGTTTCAAATCAGCTGAATTTCCAGGATTGTTCAGAGCAGGAAGATGTTTCTTCCTTTCCTTTACTTCAATTTCAATATAAAGTAAGTGCAGAAGCTTCCAGCCTGGAGACACTTTAAGAGTATAATGTGTAGCAATCTGTCCGGGACAACTGAATAATGAAACACAGGGATAAGAAAACAGAGATAGGCAACCTGACCAGCCACAGAAGCCAGAAAGGGGAGCAGGCATACTGACAGAACATGAGCAGGCACAACCCACGAAGATGTCTAGCCTGCTTTCTGATGAGCAGTAATAAAACCCCACAAACAACTGTGATACAGCATTTCCTTATTAACTGGTAAATTGAGGTAGAGGTGGATATTCATATGACCTAACTGCTGATACCTACGATAAATCTTTCAGGTTCTCTGTAAGAATAATAGGTAATAGTGAGACAGATGCACCACCTTAGGGTCAACCAGTTTATCTAAATTACATTCCTGCTATAAATCCCCTTCTCAATACAGGAAAAATCTCTCTCTCCACTGGTAATGTTAAGGAGTATATTTCCTGACTTAGAAGAGTAATCAGTGCCAGAAGTTTGATGCTGTTAGTACTATCAGGTTGTCTTTTCTCTTTGTAGTGTCACAGATGTAGAGCAGGCTGTTCTCTGATCTTTCCTAACAGTTTCTGTCTGCTTCCAAACAAAAGAAAAGCACAGGTTGCATCTAGTTTGTGATTAGATACCAACACACTGGTACCAGATATGCACACAGCAAACAGTAGTTTTACAATGAAAGACAAGCTAAATATTAATAAGCATGACAAAGTCTTCTTCATGGGGGCCTACTGACAGAAAATATAGGAGTGTGCAAGCACAGGGCATCACTCTAAGCGGTCACTGATACTATCCCCTAGCTGGGATAATGTGTAGCCACTAGGACACTGAAGAATTCAAAATAAAGAGGACAGGTTATATGAATATATATACACACATACAAACAGAAACAACCCACCTTCTGCAGGTGGTTGGCTGGCTGATAAGAGGTACTTCATCTTAAACAAGCAAGTTATAATAAGAAGAGTCAAGGCTGTTATAGTTTTTATTAGATCAGCGTGCACATCTGATGCAGTGCTTGAGCTTTTTTGGGTACATGCCCCCTTCTCCAGGTCTGAAATTGAAACAGCAACTACCAGGCCAAATGTACACAGGAACAGCCAGTCTGAGTTGTGAGTGTGTAACAACTATACAAACAGTGAGTTCAGGCCAGGGTGTTCCCCCACCACCACTAGCAGAGGTGCAGCCTCTGCCCCTTCCTGGGCAGCTGTTTTTAGAAAGGGACCGTTACTTTATCAGCAAAACCAGTAGAAAGCAGCAAGGCAGCAAGTAATTTTCAAGCCTAAAATAAAGATAAAAGCCAAGTAGAAGCATACTGCATAAAACTTTTCTCCTTCAAGCTGCCTTCCTCCTAAGGAGAAATGAATGTATTATCCTGACAATTGCAATAGTGAAAAGTTCTGAAGTATTTTTATTGTTAAAGTTTCCCGTTTTAGAAAAACAATTATTTTTTTCTCCTTGTTTTAGCCTACCTAACACAGAAACATTTAAATTTAGCAGAAGAAAAAGGGGAAAGAAATGAAAAAGAAAGGACTTCAAACTCTAGAAACATTTTTTCTGCAGTGAACTCAGAGTGTCTGAAGTTTGTAATATAAGTTGAGCATGTAATATTTTCCACTGCTTACAGTTCCCCTCTGAACTTCCATTTTGTGGGAATACACTTGGATCATTGCTGACCTGTCTTTGGAAAAGGCTCTCTGTGTATTTTGGCTTGGCTTCCTTCCATTTCTACTCCTCTAAGTCTGTTCCCCATTTCAACATCTCTTACTGCCACATTGCCAAACACATTACACAACCCCAAAGAAGCAATTTATAGGAATATTAGTAATTCAGCTGTGACAAAACAAGTCCTTTTCCCCTTTAACAGATCATTCTCTCCTGGGAATCATAGTTATGTGGCTGTTTGCGCCCTTGTTTACAGCATTGCAGTGGATGCGATGTTTAAGCAGGCATATGACCCAAAGCACTATAAAACCGTGAAAGCCAGCGCTCGGCAGCAGCTTTCAAAGCAAAACCTGGATGGAAATATTCTGTGAAGACTTCCAACAGAGCCTGGAAGAGTCTCATATGCAAGTGTGTAACCTTCCTACAGCCAACCAAATCGTACCAAATGGGTGTAACAGAGAGATAGATCCTGCTTTGACGTCTGTAGCCTGAGGCAGCACCATCCTGATGAGAGTCCTGAGCACTCCAAGAGTGTAACCCATCACAAGTACAGGGCAGTCTTACAATGCCAGCAGACACAAGGATATGAGGCTGTATAACTTATCCCAGTTATGGAGTTACTGATAAATGACAAAAAGCAGCCTCACCAAAAGTACTGAAATTCACAACTGTTGCCTGATCTTGCAAACCCTATTTCCTTGAAAACTGGTTCCCATGGGATACTCCTGCAGGATGTCAGTTTGCTAGGTCAAAGACCTCAGTTTTCAGTATTTCATTGCAAAATTACATCAAGTTAAATGTCAATTTCTCTGGAAAAATGTGACCCCCTTTATGTGAGCTTAAAGCCCAAGTCACATCAAGACCTTTTCATCTATTTCTTTTGCAAAACAAAAGCTTCCAATTCATAACATAAAGTGTGTTTTGCTGACCTTCAGTTGTCCTTTTTACCCCATTTCAAATATTGCCATCCCTGCAGAAGAGCTTGCCAGATCGAGTGTCTACCTTCCAGAGTTTACAGTCCAACATGCTAATATGAAATAAAATTACTGGCTTTAAATTTATGCACTGATTACAAGATGCAGCTCATGGTCACATTTACTGCTGCTTGGCACTGATAAAGACCTTTGGAAAAAGATTTGTGGCATGAATCAAGAGCAGTAAATGCTCAAGCCCTCTCCATAACTTCCATTTTCAAGTCAATCCAAAAGCAAGTCCTGTAGCTATACTCTGTCCTACCATGATCATATTCATCACCCACTGTGCAGTTGGTATAACCTAATAACAAAGTTCAGTGGAGAACTGTGGTCAAGAGTTACTCAGCCTCTCAGAGGGATGAGAAAGAAGTCTAGCAAGACCCTCTGAGCCAGAGAGCAGAAACAGGGTGCACAGCCAGGGGCAGAGCTGCCTGACACACACTTGGCAATAAGTAAGTCTCCTAAAAGCAGCACACCCTCCCTCAGCTGTGAGCACAAAAGGACATGGCCTCACAGAAACAAAATTACATTTTCCTATGTAAGGCTACCCAAGCAATCCAACACAGTTTGTACCAGTTTCAGTAACAACAGTTTTTATGTTTTCCTGCCACAAATTGGTGAGCTCCACAATCTGCCAGACACTGGCACCATATGTCACCACAGAGTGGTCTTTATGAGAAAGACTTACTCAGATACAGACAAAAATAAGTCTCTGTCACTGGTGCCATACAATAACCAGCAATATCCTCAGCCTGAGAACATGCATACAGAATAATATCTACACACCTACACCTGAAGGGGCAGATATCATTCTCATCATACATTGTTTCCTTTTGAAATCCTAGTGATATAACTGATGTCTTTTCTGGCTTCAACTAGTGTCTTCCCGTAGGACACCAACAACAACATCATTGCATGGGTAGTGGGAAATCTCAGTACTGGGTGATGTGCAGTCAGTGACTGTCCAGTCAGCCTAACTGGCCATTTCACCCACTACCTTCTCATCTGCCATGTAACTGTCCCTGGTTATGTGCAGTTACTACCTGCATTTTGATCAGGGATCAGCACAAATGTGTGTGTAGGGACAGGGTTTTGCACAAGGGGCCCTGAATAGCTTGAGGGATCTAGTCCAGTCTGGAGCAGTTTGCTATTGCACCACTTGAGCTTGTTTGGCCTGGCAGGTATAAGCTACTCTCTATCTGCCATCTCTTTCAGAAGTGAAGCATCAAGAAAAATTATTTTTTAGCAATCTTATTTGTAAAACTGAGGGGCGATGATGAAGCACAAGGCGGGATGGGAGTGAGGGGCAGAGGGAAGCAGAAATGTCATAAGCTGCTCCCCACAAAGCTCCTGAATTGTGTAATACGCCCCCAGCTTCTAAATGCCAGCACTAACGAGTAGGTTTTCTCATGCCTCTGTGAGTTTTCCATCCTTCCAGGGCAGAACTGAAGGCTACGTAGGCAGTAACAACGGAACGAGTAGGCAAACCAAATGACAGATATTTGTCAAGAAAAATGGACAGAAAATTCCCACATCCTCTTCAAGGATTTCAGTTGCTATAGAATCACAAAAATAGTAGTGGGCTATAAAGGCACCGTAAACCAATAATTTTCTCTGTCCAAACTGGTGCAGGTGTAAACAGAAGAAAAACACAAGACTAAGGTCAGAGCCATAAGCTATTGGGAGCCTTTGGGACAAAAGGGAAATAGGTTTGAGCCCTCCTGTGTGAACTTTCTGGGAAATAATCAAGTTAACGAAAACCTGCCATATCCAGACTCAGTACAGAGATTTACTGATGGCTGTGCCAGCACGAAGTGATCTGTCAATTTGCTGGCTACCCTCAACAACAAATACTCGGACATTTTTTATCAAGGACATTTTATGCACATTCAGGCTGAAATACAGTACATCCTAACAGGACCTTATTAGATGTGTCACTGAGATACCAGGGATGAGTTTGTGGACTTGTTACCTCTGTTTCCTCCTGTGGTAATTTTAACTCACCAGTACTAAAGTCAAGATCAGAGACAAGGCTTTGCTTGTTGTTCTAAAGCACTTTGCAGAGAAAAGAATCTAAAACACAGTCTTAACAGGACCACTTGGACTGAATTTTACTTGTCCAAGGAGAGGTCAGAGCATCCCAGGGCTGAATGTCCTGAGCCTACGGAAAGGACAAACCTGGTCTGGGACAAATGATGAGGCAGAGATGTCCAGTGTGTTGTTTCCACCAAAATTGCAAGAGTAGGAAGGTAGAGATGTCCCTTACCTTGGGCAAACACAGAGCAAAAGAAAACGGGGGAGAAAATGTAATGCTTTTGTTTAATCAGATATAGCCACAACAGGACACAGCTACAACAGAATGGTTCGGAATCCATATCTGCTTTCATGCCCACCTGGCCTTGGTGTCCACCTAGATCTTCTTGCCATTGCAGCATCCAGTCTAATGGCCCAAATTCCTTGGCCCGTGCTGCAGTGGGAACTGGGGCCTCCTGATCCCACAGGGCCCACAGCTGCCGTCATCACACAGGAACATCCTTTGAGGGGATGGCAGTGTTGTGAGGCAGCACAAGATCAGCTCAGGGCTACTCCCTATTTCTTTAACCACTGAGACTCTTCTAGCATGCCAGATAAATCCCTTCCTCTCTTCCAAATCACCTTTATCTCTCAAAGCAAAGTTAACAAACCAGAATAAAGCCAGGCAGGGCATGGGAAACCCCCAGGGGGCTGGTTATGGCCAGTGATGCCCTGCTAGTGCCACCCAAGCCATGACAGTCCCAGCCCTTGCCTAGAACACAAAACCACAGCAGCAAGTGGTGCCTTCAGGTGTTACTTTGTTATATTGATTTCTGCTTTGTTTTTCACCCCACATTTTGAAATGAAAGCAACTTTTAATCAAGAAGAAGAAGAAATTATGAGAAACAGGAATGATTTTTGGTTTAATCTTTGGTGAGGTGATGGCACAACAAGGGTGTTTGCAGCATTTTATCCTGCTCCAAGACACTTCCAGTGGCCCTCTTGCCACTGTGAAAGTATTCAGTATATACTTTCCTAGTGAGCAGGGAAGAATGTCCTGAGCCTAATGCCATGTAACCACAGCATTGAAGTAGCAAATAACATTTTGATTGCCCATGCTTATATTTTCCATCTTCAGCAGAGGAGATATTTTATTTCCATTAGATTTTCCAACCACACTTCCTTCATCCATGACAGATATACAAGGGGACAGTTAACTCTTACATTTCCTGAGACTACCTCATTGCAAAGCCTATTAACTTGGTTCTAAAGAAACTTTTACTGTTACTCTGCAAAGTGAAGGAGAAAAAGCATCAAATAAGCAATTCTATTTATTGTGCCATCTATGAATTTGTGATGACAATAGTGCAATTCTGTCCCCAAATTCTCGATTGCTCTTCTTGAGATGATTGACTTAAGAGTGAATACTCCTACTTAATGGTTTCTTTTCTTCCAAATAAATTCACAGTTTTTATGTAGGTTTGTCTTTCTCAGGAAGATTGCTGCTTTTCAAACAAACCAATCCGGTAAGACTTCACTTCTCTTCTCCTTCAAGTGCATTAACAGGAATAGAAGAAAGACAGAAAGTTCCCCCAAAACATATGTAAAATACAAACCCACAATAGCAGGCTCTGGCTCTCGTGGTCCCAGGGACTAAATGCATCTCTTTACTTCTGCAGGGCTCCGAACTCAGGTAAGTGAGGATCACTGAGTTCATTCTACCATTAAATCCCTGCCCTATCACCCTTTCACTGTCAATGTCCAAGAAAAATATTGTAGAAATGTGAAAAAAGTATTTTAACTTGGCTTTGTACTTATTTGTGGCCTATGTGACAACCCACTTTAATCTGGATTTTAACTTCCTCTGAGAAAACATTTCTAGCTCATTAAAATTACCCACAACACCCCAACCCCAGAAAAAAACCTCCAAAAACCCCAACCCCCAAACTCCCGAAACAAAAAAACAAACCAGGGAGGACAATGTGGACTTGCAATTTATGCCAATTGAAATTTGGTGGACATAGGGCCACTTCCTAACTGATTGGTTGGCACATTTTCTGTTTGCGGTAGAGAAAGAGAATCAGACACCACCAGTGAGTATTTTGTTAACAACTTTTCACAAGAACTTCTCCTGTTGGCTAGTCCAAGAAACTATGAAAAATGTATATGAAAAAAAATAATTTCTTGATAATATCTTATCTATAATTTAGCAGTTATATATTCCTTCAGCATTTAGACTCTACAATATGTCTGCTGTTTGAAAAAGATTATGGTAACTACACAAAACTATGCAAGCCAGAATTCTATTCTGAAGTGGATTAATAATTGCCAGCTTGTTTTTTAGCAAGTCAGAATTTGGAGAGTTCTGTGCCAACATACAAAGGCACCATAAACTGAAGAATTGGGAGAGTCAGGAAACGGAAATGGAGAAAAATTATTTTGAAGTATAATATCCGAAGGTAGTAGCTGATAGAAAGGTTAAAGCTATGAGGATTATGAAGCTCACATTGCAGAAATGTCAAAAAAGATATTGTTTCTATCCACTTTCCCCCTTCTGTAAAATGTGTATTATAAGGGAGTATTTCTCTTAACTTCGTTAACAGAGCTCCAAATTATGTCTAAAAGATACCCTTTAATTTTCTTCACTTCTGGGTAAGGAGTTCACTTCTATATCAAGCTAAAACACAAGTAGCTCAAGATTTGTCTGAGGATCACTAGAGGATGGGAAGTCTGAAGCTTTTTAGAGAAATGCAGCATTCAAAAAAGCTGCAAGCTATCAGTAGGTGAGAATTAGCATCAATATCCTTTACTGCTTGTATTACTTGCTCACAGTCTCACAGCACTTTAAACTATGGTCAGGTTTGCAGAATGGAAAACTGGGACACTGTTGATTGAAGCCTAATTCACTTTCAGATGTAAGTTATTGTTTTTATCACCTGAATCTCAGGGGAGCTGTTAAATCAAACAGACACTTCTCTCATGGGGAAAAAAGGCTCAGGTTAGAAAGGTAAGAATAGCTAAAGTAGGCCAGAGTGCTGCCTCCTCCAGCTCACTATCCTTCCTTGCACAGAGACCAGTAAGAGATGCTGAAGTCAGAGTATCTGCACAGGCTAAGCACACTGCGATGCCTTGCCAGAATTCACTCCCAGCAATCAACAGCTTCAGGACTTCCCAAACCAGAAGCATATGCTCATGTGTCCTAACTGCTAGTGGACTTTGCTCCTACAAGCTTGTCTAGTTGCTTCTGAACCTGCGTAGAGTTTTGGTCTCCACAATGCTCTGTAGCAAAGGCTTCCAGAGCTGAACTATGGATCATGCCTATCTGCCTATTCTGAACTTTTCAACCTGTTATTTCACTTGGCAACATGTAACCAAAGTGGAGAAAATAGTGAATGACTTTTCCCTGTCTACCTGCTCTGCTACTCTTTGTTTGATAGCTCTCTGTCATATTCCTCCCTCCTAGTAATTTCTTTTTCATGCTGAAGACCTGTAACCTATTAAGTCATGCCTTGGAAAGAAGCCATTCTGGATCTCTGATCATTGCTGTCTTCCTTCTTTGTATGCTTTCTCTTTACTCATCCCTTTTGGGAATGGAGGATTCATGAGGTGCGCACACCACTGACTCTTACAGCAGTGCCACTGTTTCTCCTGTTTTTCTACTCTATTCCTTTCTTAAAACTACATAATACTCTTTTTGCCTCTTTGACCCTCAGTGAGCACTCAAAAGACATTTTGACAGAGCTGTTCAAAATTACTCCAGGGTCTTTTGTGCTTACTAATAGCTGCTTCACAGCCTATCACTATATATGTGAAATTAAGGCTCTTCTCCCAACTACTTGGCTTTTATCAACAGTGTCAGATGGCACTTTATCACCTAGTTATGAAATGTGATCTTTCCACACCATTCTGTAGTAAGCTCTGTTTCTTCCCCGAAACTTCCTTTCATCTTTCTCTATCCCCCTTTTTTAGATCACACATGAACAACTGGGGCTGCACTAGCTCTCCATGAGACTTCAATGATCTCCTTCCCTGTGAAAACCCATTGTCTGTTCCTATAGCTTGAATGGGATCCAGTGTACAAAGAAAAACATCTTATGGAATTTTGTGTATTGCACAGCCTGTATGGTGTTCCTTAAATCCCAGGTCTTGTCTGTCAGCTTCGTGCTGACACCTTGGATACCATGGAGCATCCCAGGTGGCACAAAGTGCTTATTTTTAGGCCACAGCATCCAATTATTCGTTTTGTGTTTCTTAAGGAATTCCAGACTTGTATAAGGACAATCACATTGCTTAATAGTTTTGTTTCTTTTCAAGGGTTTGGCAAAGGCTGTTTTGGAAATTCAGACCTACCGTATCAACTTTTCACACATGCTAGTAACTAGTTTAGAAAAACCTCTAATACATTTACATGAGATGAGATCCCTCTAGAAAAGCAATGATAATTCCTTCGTATTATACATTTGTTTATGTATCTCCTAGTATATCTACTTTTAACTACACTTTCTACAGTTTTCCTGATACAGACATTAGATTGATTGGTCATTAATTCCCAAACCCTTCTGAAAATCTGTTTTATCTATTGAAGTCACATTTGCCAATTTTAGTCATCTGGTACCAAGGCAGTTTTATGTGCTGTATTATAAACTGAAGCAAATTCCAAACTAAATGTTGATGTAAAGATGTGAAAGTAATCTGAGTTCTTTCTTAGCAAAAATTCATCCATGAATTAATCTGTAACGCACCCACATACCATGATCACAACAAAAATGAGAGAGGACATGCTTCTAATTCTTGGTCTATGGCTCTTCCACATTTAAAAGCTACAGCCATACCAGCAACTCTTCCCAGGTAAGCACAATTAGGAGCTGGCCAAAAAAAAAGGTTCTTTTGCCCATGGGGCTTGTAGCTAGTCCTTAAGCAGAACATACTATGGTAGCAAATGGATTTTTTTGGACAGCATTTGCACTGGGGATGTACTGCTATTGTCATATCAGCAAAAGGCTCTCACTCCCCACCGACATTTCTCTGCCAGCAAAACTTCTATAGTATAGGCTGGACCTATATTTTAGTTCTTACCCATGGCTGCCCCAAGGGCCGCAGCAACATCTCAGCTCTCTGTAGCTCTGCAATTCTGCCCCCAGTTTCAGTACTCTTCCTGCATCTTCACCTGTGCTTTCAAAGGAAACCAGCCCCACTTGCTCAAATATCTGTCTGCCACTGTGCCCACACTGGGCATATACCACCGAAGAGGGGAAAGGCAGTGGGGTATGTATCATATATCTGGATTTTCACTGGTGAGACAGAAGCGAAAGCTTCCCAGGGATGTTTAATTCATGAGTCATCACCGTCATTAAGAATTCAAATCTTCTTGTAAATTCAAAATGTGAATAACTGTTTGAATTAATTAAACAATGTCTCCTTTTGTCTAGGAAAAGAAAAAAATCGTTTGTAAGAAATGAGTACTGTCATGTAAAGGTCTTTTAGAGGAATTGTTGCTCTTGTCCAAGAAGGAATCTATCTCCAGATGGAATTTACTCCTTTATAGAGATCTTATTTCACTGAAACATCTGATGCAAAATCTCTCTGTTCTGTGCTTCTGAAAAGATTTATTCATGGCTTCTCTTCTGGTAAGATACTTGAATCTCATGGTAATATTTAGAAGAGGTCAGTTTCTGGCTAAAACTAATGTGTTGCTATATATCATTTCTATCCTTAGCCAGTATCATAACATAAATGCATCAGGACACTTTCCTGGACTACAATGTCTTTATACCTACTGGAACAACTACAGAATAAACAAACGGAAAGGCATTCCCTGTGGCTGACCTGTGATTTGGAATTCTCTCTCAATTCCTTGACCTTCATTTTCAGTGTATAAAAACAAACCCAAGCATCAAAACCATATGCCTGTCACTTCCTCTAAAGCTCTGCTTTCATGAAAGGAATAGAGTGTGTAATGTGCCTTCACAAATGCCCCAGTATCAGTACATTCATCTCTGTATTTCATAGCTATGTTGCACAGATCTCCATCAGGTCTAACACTACTTTCAGCTTCCAGCCTTCCTCCTTCTTCACCTTCCCCAAAAGAAGGAAAATCTAAGATAAAAGTCCAGCTATGCTGACTATTCAGTAGAGTCCTGGGGCTCAGCTCTGCCTGGAAGATCCCTATGCATAGGGACGGGTTCTGGATTCTGCACAGTAGATCACAACAGTGTGAGAGAGATAGTGTTACCAAAACACCACTCCATTTAATGCAATGGCCTACTTTTCTCCTTCAGATACTCGGATTGGGGTTAATTCTGCACTATGCAAAGTGGCAAGCAGCAGGGAGGTCTCCAAGATTAAAAGAGAACCAGGCTGAATTTTGACTACAAAGTGCAGAAGACTTCAGAGCCAGATTGATGAAGAGCTGCAAGTTTACAAGACCCATTGTGTTTTACTCCACTCCTGCAGCACATTTTCAGGGGCACATACAATTGCCAAAGGTGCATCCAGAGAGCAAGACATAAAGCAGGTGGCCAATGCCAAGTGAGTAGACAGCAGCTCTGCAGAGGGCAGTGCAGTTGCTTCCCAGGCACTCAGCAGTGTGGGATGTGCTTGGGGCTGCTGTGGTGAACCCGGGTGCCCAACAGCAAACCAGCTCACTTGACAAACACTTATTTGGACAGGAGCACACGCTTCAGGTATTACCCACACAGGTGGTACAACTCTCATTTCCCCCTCAGGATTTCAAAAGTCTAAAAGAGCATAATTTTCACCTTGGGAACAGCATAAAAATATTGGGCTATAGTGGCTGGAGTAAGGCATTAGTTTAAACAGCATGAACTCAGAGATATTGTTAAGAGTGGATATGGTTGAGGGTATGCTGTGGGAGGTTAAAAACCCCAAACAGCCATGATGAGTAAATATGTCTGGGGGAAGGGTTGAGGACTGAGGTGGGAGAGTCCAGCTAGGTGGATGCTTTAGCCGAAATATTAAGAGAAAACCTGCAGGTGTTTCAGGGTCTATTTCAATATGCAGAGCTCAAGCTATGAGTCTATATAAGAGATGGCACTTAAACATGAGTCACTAAACAGTATTATTTGGCAACAAACTTAGGCTGTCTCTCAACCACTTCTCAAGGGATTCTTGCCACAAACTGCTGTGAAAGTGCTGTGTATTCTGTAACATTCAATTGCAGGGAGTTTGTAAACCATCAAGCAGAGCTCCATATAACTATAGACACAGATATATACTTAAATAGAAGATCTGAAGCAAACTTGGCATATATGAGCCTGAGTTAGAGAAACCAACACTGGAGTCCAGAGGCCCAAATCATTATTTTTGGGGGAAGATTTTTAGGAAATTTTAGTAAATATGACAGGGGAATTAAATCTTAACACCAAAGTCTGGCACTGAAAGCAGCTTTCTCTTTAAGATATTTTCAAAAATAACAACCACACCATATTTATAGATTGATTCCAACAGTGTTAATATGTCCTACTCAACAAGTAGATAAAGGTTCAGAAGGCCAGATACACAAAAGTATTCAGGTACCTAAATGCTTCCTGATTTCATTTAGTCCAAATTTGGTAGGATTTAGGCACCAAAACACTTTACACGATCTAGTCCTTTGTATCTTTGCAAGGCTATTGGAGGTATTAATCTCACAGACAGGATCAAAAAGTCCCAGCTCCAGTCTCATTCTCAGTTTATTAGTCTACTGGCTTTTCTCAATTGCGTCAGAATAGTTAACAGAAATAGCACATGACCTTTCTGTGGTAATCACAGCAGCCTCCCAGAGAGTTGGTGTCTACTTTGCAGAGCTAATAATAGACAACATTCCTACAGGGACATAATTCATGGGGATGTATGCACAAGGCATGCACCAAAACCTCACAAAGCACCAAATGAATCACACTCTGAATCAAAACAAACAGGCTACACACCCTGCACACTGAAATGTTCAATACAAGCTATCTGCCTAACAGCTAGATGTCTGAAACCCTAAAGGGGAGAGAAATGGTAGAGGGTAGGCAATAGCCAAATGATTGTATATCCCATCTTGGGCTATGAGGTTGCTATTTTTGCCTCTGGTAACTCCCTTCTGCCTGTTATACATTTTGTTTCTGTCTTGAAAGGACTGTTGACTAGGAAGAGAACGAAAACCATGAACGATAAGAGCAGAGACTATTCAGAAGAGATCAGTATGTTGTACTTAAATCTAGGAAGAGGAAATACAGAAAAGGGAAAATGATGGCTTCACTTAAAGCAAAACAAACATTCAGAGTTAAAGCAACTTTCTTTCAGAAGGAACATCCTCTTTCCTCCCTCTCCTGTACAATGCCATGCAGTTTGTTGAGCAAAAGACTGTTGGATGAATTGCTTCTTTGTCAGCAATATGACAGTGATATCTTAAGCTGCTCATAATAGAATGCAAACATATTCTGTAAACAAAGTTATTGCTTATAGCCATGTATATAGCTAGAAAGTGATGGCTCCTTTCAGTACTGCCATTGAAGTTGCCAGTTTTGGCACAAACCTGCATTTTTGAAAAACAGAACCAAGGCATCCTGTTACATAGAAAAAAAGTATTATGTTCCAAGCTGGAAAAACAGTCTCCCTTTCCTCCAGGTTTTGTCTATCAAAACAGGGCAACAAAGCTTTGCAACCTTGATATCATACACTGATGGCAGGGTGACTGCTATTATATCCTGCTCACTGTCATAGGTATGGAAACAGACCTACTCCATCAGTCCAGAGAGTAGTAATAGTTTAGGAAAGGAAACAGTCAAAAAACACTGATCTAAACTACTGTCATAAATAAAGAGATGGTGATCCTTGTGGATAATTAACATATAGAAAACTTTTGGATTTTGTTTTTAAAGTTCATGCTTTTCCTTACTATTTGCTTTATACATACAGTATTTTTATTTTGGTTTGGTGCTAATTCATGGACAAAAATAATTCTGGCAGATTCAAAGAACAACAAATCTATTATACAGGCAGCACTACAGCCTAATCTCCATTGCAAAAGTATATGGAGGGAAATCCTGTCCCTTCTGAAATGCACAGGAGTCTATCATTGAGTTCAATAGGGACAGGATTTCAGCCATCAGCTGAAGGTATTTCTAAACTGCAAGATGAGGCAGCCAGCACAAAACCTTACAAGTTAACATCAAATGGTGCTTAGACAAAAGAATTTTATGTTCATATAATTTTGCTGTTTGAAGGGCTTGCAGTGAAAATACATTAAATGCATTTCCAAAGTCCAGCTTTATGAGCACTCCTTCTTTAACAATATATATGTGCACAATTAGATGTTATTAGAGCCAGCCCTTTGTGATCTTTTTTCCTCCTGTAATGTTTATGTGTCCCTGGTTAGCAAAGTGTCCAACAACTCTAGAGTCATCAAATGTTTTCTGGTTTGATTTTGTAGAGAGGCAGACAGTAACAGACATGAGGTACTCCCTAAGAATTTTTTCTTCCCAAGCTTTCTCCTCCTCCATATTTTGTGCTCAAGTAGTGATGTCCGTCCATCTCTACTGGTATCTCACCTTGCACCTGAGCTTTGGCTAGAAGGAGTATTAGCAATAGTTCTGTTGTAGACACACCACTTATTACTTCTTTTTTAATCCCAGCAATTATGAAGCAAAACAAAATATTGATGCACAGCCTAAAATAGAACACTGAACCTTTGAAACGGGTGGGTGTTTTCCTCCCATAAAGCAGACTATGTAATCTGTAGCACGTTCTTTTGACAAGTAACATGCTCCATCTCACTTTAAGAGAGAAGTAATGTAAAACCACCTCACCCTTTTTCATCACTACACATTTTTACAGTTGTTCTATTGCTGCTTCAGATGTTGTAAAATGCACCAGTTCAGTCAAGTGCTGCTTCAGTCTGCATGAAAACAGGCATGAGAAATTCAATACCCTTCTACGTTTTTTTTCCTTCCAAACTACCATCAGCCATCATTCCATCTCTTCACAAACAACATCCAGATGTTAATAAACATACTGTTTTTCAATGGCACAACCTCTTCCTATTCATTTTCTATCATTTATTTTGTCCACCCTGCAGCCTTTGTTCATTGCTCATCTCTCCAGCTTACCACAAAATATGTTGCATGAGTGTCAACACAAGAATTCCTTTAATATGAACCAAAACAACATTATTTGCTTCAAATCCAGGGAACTAGAACTTGTATTTATATTTATGCTCATTGGAACTTCCACTAATATTTTTCTGGATGGAAATTTAATGTGGAGCATCACTAAGTGTTCCAGTTGGATTTCGAAAGTGAACATCTATTTTCAGAGTTCCAAACAACAGAGAGATTGAAGATCTTTTAAATATTTTTAAAATGTGCTTTATTTGGTAGAAAATAAGGTTGTGAACTACGGATTTTAAGATCAATACAGACCTGATAAGGTTGGCAAGAAGTAGAATATGCTGCACCTTGCACAGGCTTTGCAGCATCACTGAACACATTAATGTTTCTACATTTTAAAAAACCTTCTGAGTTAAATTTATGGGCATGATGATCTAAACTAGGTAAAGGGGTTTGATAGCTATATGGGAAATGTGAAAATATTTTGTCACAATTTCCATAATTGTGCATATAGTGATAAACAGTTGTTTTCAACCTGAGTTCTGTGGACTCTGGTGGTTTGCAGGCTAATTCTAAGAGGTCTGTATAAAGTAACAAATAGGAGCAAGGCCATCTTTTCTGGGTTTAATTCTGATACATATTCATCCCCTTCTCTACTGATCAAAAGTGCTTGAAATGACAGGTACAACCTAAAGGAGAATTAATTTGGTTATTTCCTCCATGGACCCAACAACAACAAAAATTGGCAAAAAATATTTCTAGAAAGTAGTGGCCTATTTCCAGAGTCCTGGAACTGAGGATGGAACAAGGAAGGGCTCCCCCAGCAATGTATTGCCTTCTCAGGAAGGTTCCTGCGGGGAACCTCCTCCAGATTCTCAAAAACGGCTGACAGCAAGTCTGAGGAACCACAGAGTTTCTCAGGGTATCTGAAAACTGCAGATAACAGAGATACTGTGCCTTTGAAAACCAGCTCAGGAACTGAGATGTGGTGCAAGTCTGAGATAGACTTTTACTAGCTGAACCATGGCTCTCCTGCTGTGTATCCTGTCCTGTAGAGATGAGGATAATATTATTTATAGACAAACTCACTTGTCTGGCTGCTCTTTGTGCCACAGGTTTGAGGCTTGCTATGAAGGGTTAAACCCTTGTCTTCAATTAATATTGTTGAGTATGCCAGGCTTGCCAGCCAAAGCTGAAGAGCTTAGAAGAGCCAAGAGTTTGCCCTATTTCAAAGCCAGGACAAGGGCTGGGAGCATCAATGTGATCAAAGAAACATGGAGCAGAGAGACTGTGGACAGACAAGACTCTCCTGGCACATGGAACTATGACAACGTACAAACTGTGTCCTCAGGCCTGATGTTCAGACTTTTCCTCAGAGGAATTTGCTGTCAGAGCATGTGCTATTTGCAAACAGCCAGGATCAGAGAGCAGTCTCTATGACTCCCTTGCAGAACTGCAAAACGGGTTTGAATCAGACTTAACGCTAATCAAAAGGCATTCGATGCCTTTGTTTCCAAGGTCTTTTTAAACTCCTACCAGCCTTGCAAAAGTGTTTATGCTAATCAGAAAGAGTAACAGCTCAGGTATCACCACTGTCTCCAGATAGGCACCTCCCAGGCACTAGGACTATCTGCGTCTGTGCAGCTCTGCAATGCTGTGTTATATCCTATCCCTTTCTAGCCTATGTCCTCAGCATCCATAGGGCTCCCAATAGGTGGAACACCAGCCCCTGTGCTGCCCACAGGAATACTGGGTGCTGCTCAAGGTCCCACCTGGCATCTGCTCCCTACAAGGACTCTCATGCTGTGTGCTGTCACTGTCTGCTTTCCATTCTGAGATGGTCCATTTTCCAACTTAAATGGTTTTAAACTGGTTATGAGCCTACCAGCAGAGCCAAAACAAATGCAGCCAAAGTCCAAAAAGAAAAAAAGTCATGGCTCAGCTTCCTGGTTTTATTTCTCTAAGGACTTCGCTAATGAAAGTGAGAAAAATTTAAAGAAAATGCAATTATTTAGATAATGAAAATTATCATTACAGCTAACCTCTAGAGTTGCCTGTAAAGTCTGAGACCCATGGGCTAGATTTTGCATTAACACAGTCCTTGGGTCAAACAAGCTTCATTCCAAATAAGTAAGAGAGGAAGGGAAGAAAGAAAAACAGATGAAAGAAAGTTAAAGCAGAGCAGTGACAGTGCTGTCTTTGAGTATAAGCCCTGTGCTCTGCTGCCAAGCAGAAAGGAGGAGAAGAAAAATCCACAACAAATATCTTGGTTATGCTCCCCTGCTCATGCCACAGTTTGTGTTGCTATTTGTCTACCTGTGAGACCATCTCATTTTCCTCAGAAAATTATTTACTCTGCCTCTCACACAATCAAGACAGAAAACCTATCAGGAACATGAAATGATATTGCAACTCATATGCAGTAGATGTTCTGCTATGAAAGCCTAAATAAAACTCAGCTGTGACACAAGTGTGATTATGGGAAAG
This sequence comes from Cephalopterus ornatus, assembly GCA_013396775.1. Lineage (NCBI taxonomy): Eukaryota > Metazoa > Chordata > Aves > Passeriformes > Cotingidae > Cephalopterus > Cephalopterus ornatus. The sequence goes on from VZRE01009955.1 coordinate 22,557, forward strand.
GCCCTCATTATTTGGGGGCAGCTGAATATTTTTTAAGGAAATAATGGGTACAAAATGATCACTGACTGTATGCAGCAAGGACCAGATGCTTTTGGGTTACACTTCCCCGGACAGGCAGCACTAAAAGTTTGAACAATATTTCCTCAATAAAAACACAAACAGTTAAAAACAACTCCAGGCTGTAACAGTGAAGTCACTGCTTGTATTCCTACCCCCATTTATGTAAGAGTGTTTATTACTTTTTCTTTCCAGGAGTAAGGTTTCAAATAATTGACTACTCTTCTCACTTACAATCTTAAAACTCTGTTCTTTTCAAGTCTTCATAGAAAGACTTCGTAAAGTCTGATTCTGTTCAAGTCCTTTCCAACTACAAGGTCTTCTGCAAAACGGTTCATTTATACCCAAGAAGCAGTTTCAAAAGAACTGCTATGAGGAAAAGTGTTTAGAGATGATCAGCTATGCCTATAAAGATATTCAGGGGTAAACTCCAGGTTTAACATCTGCTGAGAGGAGACAATGAGTTTTTGTCGCCAAATTAGAATCAGAAACATGGAGAATCAACAGAGAAAACCAGCAACATTCACATAGAATCATGGCTATAAACAGGGAAACATCAGGACTTCTCAGCAAGGTAGGCAAAATTGGAAGAAGGGATTTGAACATGTGATAGTTTGGACCTGGCTCCCCTGCCAAATGCCCAAACCCACAGTAGCAGCTTCCCCCTCCCTTTTATGAACACAAGGAAAAGAGGGAAAGGAAAAGGGGAGGGGGGGGAAAAAAAACAACAAAAACCCACAACGAAATAACAAAGCTGAAGCAATATATATATATATTACAATTATATACAGTATATACAGTTGCTAATAAGAACTACTTACATTTAAGAAAGAGAAAAACTCAGTAACCCCAAAACTAAACCAGAATACAAATAAACCAATATATGCAGATATACACAGGTAATAAAGAGCTAGTAAACAAAAGAATTTTATACTTTCCTCAAAAAGATGAAAGTCATTCCACCAGATTTCTCCACCCGGATCAGGAAAACAACAGGCCCACAGTAGGCCTCACCCCCAGATAAGCGACACTGGCCTCAGGGACTTGCTGTCTCCAAGTCCAACGGAAGAGAAGAGGGGGGACCCTCCTCGCTCCTTCTTATTTATACTCCTGCTTATGTAAAAAACAAGACGGAATACTGGGAATGGTTACTTCCCTCGTTCTGACTGGGTTGCCAAGGAAGGCCTATATCAAACTATCACAAGTGGGATGCAGAGACAGAGAAAAAGACCTGGGAACCTTTGACTATCTGCTATCCTAAGGAGAGAAAAGTTGTTGGTCCGTATTTCTGAGTCATACCTCAGGTAACCTACTGCACTTCCCTTAGCACAAACACCTTGGCTTTCAAGAGCTTTGAAGCACACAAAGTAGGATTATGGCACTTTCGTTTGTTTGCTTTAGCTTGCAGGTTTTTTTCCTATCCAGGGCAACTTTGACATCTGAAGGAAAGGTTCTGGCTACCTAGTGTACTGGGTTTGTGTGGCAAGGTTTTGGTAGCAGGACGGGCTACAGGTATGGCTTCTTTGTCAAGCTACTAGAAGCTTTCCCTATATCCAGTGGAATCAATGACAGCTAGCTCCAGCATGGACCCACCACTGGCCAAGGCCAAGCCTGTCAGCGATGACGGTAGTGCCAATGGGATAACAGATATAAGAAGGGGAAAAAACCTTGCAACTGCAAGCAAAAAGAGGAGTGAGAACATGTGAGAGGAAGAACTTTAGAGGTAACACTTGGTATAACCCCTTCGGCTGTGTTGCCTTTTTAGTGCTTGCTGGGCACTGGGTGAATCTTGTTTACGGCAGAAGCTGTATTCTACACCAGCAGAAAAAGTTGCTTTTCAATAAATCAATAGTTGGCCTGCTGTGTCCTGCATATGAAATTGTTAAGCCAGTTCCTTCCCCATTCTGTATTATCTACTTTATATAAATGATTTGTGAGTGTTGATTTGTTGGTTTTTGGTGGGTTTAAGGGTATGCAGTTATTCCACAAAGGATTATATAAAATATTCATGAGGTTCAGATAAAATACACCTGCTGTGTGGCTGCACTACCTACCAAGTCTTACCTCAATTGGACTGATTTATTTATTTTGGCTCTGTTTGCATAACATTTTACTCTTCTGAGCCACATAACATCCTAATCAAGGAAGATAAGAAACTAAAGTCAATGAAGTCTGTTCAAAGTTTTCAGTTGTACTGGTTTTACCCCTCCAGATATTCACAGATCACAAATCCTGTTCTGACCAGAGCCAGATGGCATGAGTATGCCTAATCCATTATACTAAAGGCTTTGGAGGGGATTACTCAGACAGTAAAGAGCACATACCAAAGAAGAAAATATCAAAGGAAGAAAAGGGGTTTTTTTTTGTCTTGCACTGAAAGAAACAAACTAGCACTGAAAATGCACCAAAAATTAATAATTAAACATCTTCTCTTTGTAAGAACGCCAATGTTAAATAAACAAACTACGTCATGAGGTGATGACATTAATGAATGAGTCTTTCAAGACCCAAGTTTCATCTTTGCCTATCACTGCTCCCAAAGGGGACCAACTGTGCAATTATCATTCCATTACACTGATGCATTGCTTTTGCTCCTTCTAGAAAGTGAAAAAGTAGAAGTTTCATCAACTGAAAATAGTTTTGTTCATAAAAAGTGATCATTTGGTTTGTGTACTTCATATTTGAATGAAGAATTTCCATTAGCCAAGGGCTTAGCAGTACTTCCTGATGAACTGATCTGTTAGGATTGATGCCTTTGGTATCCTTACTATCTAAAACAGTGAACAACTTTTAATCTCTGATACTTCATATAGAAAACCCTTAAATGCACCATTGCATTATAATGACCACTTAAGTGTCCTCAGAACGGTGTTAAGTATGATTATTATCTTTTTCATCTAACACTTGGTGGTTTAGCTATTTTAAAAAATCACTATTCCATGACTAACAAAATAATTACATAATGAGGCTAAATAATACCAAATCAAAATAAATTAAAGCTTTCTAACAATGTTTTTGGAACAAAACCTGAAAATGCTGTTAGAGTGACCTGCAGTTATGAGGATCATAACAGACTCACAATAGCTGAAAATGGAAGGATAAGAGAAGCAAAAGGCGGCTTTGAACAATTAGTGCATCACTACTGATGGCTGCACAGAACCACAAATACACCAATTCCACTGACAACAGCAGGAGGATGGAAACACTGCTGAGCAAGTTGTACCCACCAACGCCCAGCCCTCTCTAACCTGGCAGGTTAACGTGGCTCATTCTGGTTGTGGGCAGGCCTGTACGGTGCAATCGGTCTTCAAATACACTGCACAGCTATCTCCCCCATACACACCAGTGAACCCAATGCCACATGGAAAGAGAGAATGACTTCATTCAGTTTACAGGTCAGAAATCTTCATGGACCATTCATAGACTATTTGATCTGAGTGGCCATCCTACACACGAGTAGGATGAAAAAATAAAACTCTCTGTGCACTAGCTGCCTGCTTTTGAGTTTTAAACTAATAAGCAGACTTCAACTTGTAAATACTCTCTACACAGTAGTTCAGGGAAAGATTTTTGTAACACCAGTCTGCAGCTGGGGTAGAAGTACAGATGAGTCACACGTTTTATTGGTTACATAAACTTTCATTTTCATCAAACTGTTTTCTGAACATGCATTTCTTTTTTTTTTCCTACTTGCTGATGTTGATTGGGCATTGTTTTTATCTACACCAAAATAACAGTGGTTGCTACTTTTGAGACAAGTTTTGTTTTCACAATTTTGGTAATAACAACAACAAAAATACTGTTTTCCCAGCAATAATCAGCCCAGAGCTGACAAGTTGTGGCTTCTCTATGGTTACAGCTAAGTGTATGCTTTTCAGTTAAGCACAATATTCATCCTGTCTCTCAGCTGGATTTCACTCACAATATACACCACCTAAATCCAGAACAGCTCACTGTAACTACAATCAGACTCCAGCCCAGACAGTTAATTCAGGAAAGAACCATAAAAATACCACAATAGTATTCAATGTGTCAGGGACAGCATTGTTATAATATGCTAAAATATGGTGGAAGAGAACTCGCAAGTAGGTAAAGACTTTTCACTTTGTGCTGCTTTGATGGGGCTTGACATATACAAGTAGGGAGATATGGAACACAAGGGGTGCGGTTAGAAGGTCAGCCTCCATGGGTGGCTAGGCCTGTTCAGTTAGACCGAGTGCCCTCACTGAGACACAGCCTAGAACATACATGCGGGGATGGTGACTGACAGTGCAGTGGTCCTAAAAGCTTCCTCCACATCCGTTGCAGGCAGCAGTACATGGCTCTCAGCAGCCCATACAGCTGAGGTGGGACAGAAGCCACGGGCTGACCTGATCCAACCCTCCATTCACTCGTCTGAAGTGCCAACACACAAACCCAGGTGATGCTCACTCAGGGGAAGCTCAAAGCCATTTCTTACCCCTCTTTGACAAATCCTGCTACTCACCACCAGATGTTACTCACCATCGGAGTGTGAAAAATGTCAGCAATAAGGAGACTGAAGGATGACGTCCTGATGGGAAACAGTCTAGCCTGCTCTCACATTGTGGAGGCTCTGTTAGTTTGCATGGGACAACGACAACTAGAGCCATTTCACCGATTCGTGCATCCTTTGTGTTCCCCATTACCAAGAGCTCTGTTCTACTTTCTGTAGTGGAACCTAACTTCATGTGACACCCCAGCACCTGCATTTCCAGCTCTGGCACAAAGCATTTTAAAAGCTGCAGGCATCATCTGCTCATCACTGTGCCTTGAAAATATGATACTGCTGTCCATGTCTGCCCTTGCCTCACTGCACAGTTTGAGGTTCCTCTTGAAACTCTTGTCCTTTACTTCAGCCAGGAGGCCAGCTTATCTCACTATCTTGTATCAGAAATGGGGGCCAAATACGATTGTGTACTTTTAAGCTGGTTTTAAACTTAGGAGGCAAATAACATTGAAATGCATTAAATATGGGCATTTCAATTCCTTGCCTGCCTGACACTCTTGGACTACTCCTATAATATTCCAATACTGAGCCTTTAGGCCTCCACTAAGCTGGAAATCTGGTGTGGTATTTTGACTACGTTGTAGTTTTTCCAAAATAGCTGAAAATAAGAATTACATGAATCCTAGATGAAGGCTGTTGAGTCCAGACTCACAGACTACAAGATTTGATAACAATTCTAGATGGAATTACCTCAGTTTGAATCAAAACAAAGCTTATTAATTCCCTCCATGCTCAATCAGCTGAGGCCACTCTGATTACAGTGGGGGAACAGGTAGGGAAGGAAAACCAGAGAGCTCCCAGTGCCATTACAGGGCTGATCAAAAAGGGAACCAAATTCCTTTATTCCTCAACTTTATCCATTACAGTCCATTCCCCCTTTCATTCTCTCTAACTGGTAATCAGCCATGTCTCACCACCCAAGAATGAAACTGCCCTACAAATATGTTACACACTAATAAAGGAATACATATTTTTTTCCATCCTCTCTATCCTTCTATTTTTAGGAAGTGGTTTGGCTTTTTTCCTCCTGCCCTCCTTGCCACCAGTATTTGTCCTTTTCCCTACCCAATTCCTTGCATACATTTCAATGTAAGCTCTTGCATTCTTCTCCCTCTTGCCTCTTACACACCCGCCTCTTTGCACTTGTTCATCTAATTGTAGTTTCTACTTTTTCCTAAAACAGGCTGTCATGAACTAAGTAACAAGCAGCATTGCCTTAAATGCAAGAACAAGGTTTAATGAAGTGGACAGGAGACAAAATTGCAGCTACAGAACACACACTGAGGAATGTCTCTAAATACTCATGAATAAACAAGATGTAAGGGAAGCAAGGGCATTCAGTCACGAAGATGGATGAAGTAACAGTTTCTTCTTCTCAACTGCTTGGCATTTAATATATCAATGAGACGGCAGAAAGCCTTGGCTTCAGTACAACTTGAGCCTGCAAGGATAACAGTTTACATCTCTGCCTTGCGGGTGCCACAGTTATGCCTTGTCAGACAATAGTGTGGGAATGTTTGCAGCGTTTTGCCTTCAGAATGAAGGAACCAAATAATTGCATGCAATTGTCAGACATGTCCAAGGTTACACTACTAAAGTCACGTAATGAAAGTACTTACTGTTATTCTCTCTCTAAATGGACACCAAATAGCCTTGGACTTTGCTGACAAAACCTTTCTGTTCTGTTCCAAATAGGATCTTTGAATCTTGTGTCCAGTAACACAACTCCTCAGCATACTGTAATGTGCCTCATATGAGTCACAGCAGCTGAGTAAGAGGTAAGGACCCAACACTGACATCTTGTCTTCTGCTAGAGTTAGGCAGTTATGAAAGTGAATGAAGCAAAAGTTACAAAACTAGGCAATGAACTTGCCACCTTGCCAGAATCCCAATGGATGAAGCTTTCTTCTTGGAATATGAGTCAACAGAGACATATGGATTCAATTAGCCCCTGTCCAATATGAATGGTGCATAATCTACATTTACATTAAGCTGCCCCATAAATCTGATAGCTTTACAGTCATCTGCCAGCTGGTACCTTAGCTGCCATTCTGACTGACTGCCAACATGTTTTGTCTGTTTATGCAGTGAGAAACAAAGGGAGCTTTTTTTTTCAGTTCCTATGTCCTTTAATTTTTGCTTCAGAAAGAAAGTTTGTGAATTTTCCCATTCTTCTTCTCCTGCAGTCTCTATTAGAGGGAAGAAGAGGAAGGGGAGGAAGAATATGAGAAGAACAGTAGAAAGAGCTAAAAAATGTCAGTGTCTCAAGCATGTCCTCATGTCTTTAAAATGCCAGGAAAGAAGGATAACTATTTCCAATTCACTTCTCTCCTCCAGTGTCAAGCACTCCATGGGAGAGGAGCTGATGACTTGCTGAAGGCATTAAGTAGTATATCATCAACAGCTGAAGCAGGAAACCTGAAGGTCTGAAATGTCAGAAAGGTTTCCTCTCTCAGTAAATTGGAAACTGTGACGCAAAGCCCAATCATTTCCTTCTTCCACTTCACTGCTTACAGGGAATGTTATTCCCCATTCAGTTTGTGGGAAGTGTTTTTCTCCATTGATTCTCCAGAGCTGTCTACTCACTCTCTATCCGTAGTGTCTGTTAGTTGTCCCTTGTGAGATCCTCTTCTCAAATCTGAACTCAGAAGATGGAGCTTGTCAGATAAAGCATAAATCACTCCGTCACATGGAGGCAGGAAGTCTCAACCCTCTCACCAGGCAAGCACCTGAGCACTGCCATCAGCCAAGAGGCCACTACAGTGGCAATCAAACATCAGCTCATCTGGCCCAGAGCTTGGCAAAACCACATCTCTGTTCCTTATGTGCCACAGGGTATCTTCTGGTGTTCAAGGTTGCTTGCAAGGAGGCTTGATTCCACACTCTGGCAAAGCTCACTGTCAAAAAGAGATTATCTGGGCACTTAGCCTACATTTTTAATTCGTATTTTTCATCTTTATACTAATTTATACATATAAATAAGCTATATGTACAGATTATCTTTTCTACATTTTAACAGCCAAGTATTTCTGAGTGAATATTAAAGAGATGTTAATAACATGGCAAAGCTAATTAAACATTGAACATGTTGCTATGTAGCTAGCATTTTAAAGAGAACTACAGCTGCTGTGATGGGATTTCATTTATGTGCACGAAAACACCCTCTTATAATAATCAGAAATACATTATTCAGAAAAATACAATATCAAACTATTTTGGCTGTCAAAATAATAAAAAATCTGATTGGAGAAAATCACACCATTTAATAATTGCGTAGGAAAACTCAAATTTATACAAGGAGGTAAGGCTTTTTCATTATACCCCAGATGATTGTGGCTACAATAATGCTATCTCTTTATGATGGATCTGGACGCAGTAATCCAGATCTTAAATGTAACAAATAGAGATAAATACATATTAATACATACTAATAAAAGCACAGATAAAGCGCATTAGCAGATATGCCAAGTATCTCTCAGTTGTCAAATACAGATACAGCAAATAGCTTTTGAGTTCAGTAAGTAGCTACTGTGAATGTTAACAACAAGCACAGGCAGGCAATTTAAACAAAGACTGAAGCAGCAGGCAAGCCATACTGCACTGCCTCAGCTGCCTCTCCTACTAAGCATTCTGTAACATCACGTGAAAGTGTTATTTTCCTGTTCTTTATTTATATGGTATCAAAGCCTGAAATACAGTTTTCCATATGAAATGTGATTGCCAACTCTACTTCAATTCTGTCAATGTAGCACTGCAAAGTTCTATTTCTTATTGTCATTTCTATGTCAACCATTAACTCTAAGCTTTTCCTTTTTTAGATTACAATCTCTGTAAACACCCCTTGAAATGTGAAAATAAACCTCCCTTATTGTAGCTTGTAGCTCTCAAGTATCACAACAGCTATGCTGCAGCCATAATGACTGGCATCTCAGATACTGTGCCTTCCAATAGCTGTGCAGACTTCAGTGGGTTTACACAACTTAAACATCTGCAACTTATGCAGCTCAGTAGATGAGATACATACCCAGTTCAACGCCTCCAAGTAGCATCAATTCATCTAGGAAAAAATGGTTAGTAAAATCAAGTAAGAAAACCAGATATGGCTGTGTCCACAGAGGAGCCAGATCTGAGAAATGGCATAGAGGCTACATTAAAATGTGGAAACCTGTAATTCAAAGCTATATTGGTTCTGCATGAGAAGCTAAAACTTGCCTCTTTGGATACAGCAACGACATATAAAAGCACAGAAGTAGACCCCACAACCTCACAGTGTTATTGAGGCATTCTGAGCTCTTGAATGATTTTTTAAAAAAAATGGAATGTATTCAAGCAGGCTGAGGTACAGCACTCTCAACTTCTGCAAAATTGCCCTTGAAATAAAATGTTAGCACACTGCATTTGAGCAAAAGCACAGTTTCATAGTGGGATGAAGCACTGAACCATCTAGAACAGAAGCAACAAAAATTAGATGCAGCTAATAAAGATGTCTTACACAAACAGAGTCAAGCAGGTTATATCCCAGCATTTCAACTGCCTTTCCTCTTCCAGACAGACCGCCACTCCTATGACATAATTGGGAAACCTCCAGATGGGAGAAACTTTTTCCTGTGCTGATTTTCTCTACAATCTAAAGATTCACTGCAGGGTTATTTTCACTGATTGTCTCCCACAGGTCAAACCCATCCAGTTAAGATGTGCATCTAAACCAAGTATTACTGACATGTTCCCCAAGGCAGCAAAACATAAGGAAGATTTGGTCAAGATTAAAAACAACCAAAAAAACCCCACTAAGACTGAATGTCAAAATGCAAAACTGGTTAAGAAGTAGCCCTGCATCTTAAGATTGTTCATGCTCCTAAACTTGGAGTTTGGTTGCTAAGTGAAAGATTTTCTTCATGAATGTAGTTAAGGAATAGACAATATATTGGCCTGAGATAATTGCTTGCATTCAAAGCACAGCACCTTTTGCTAGAAAGCTACCATCTTCCAAAAGGAATAACTATACAAGAAGAGAGGGCAGCTGCTGGGATGACCCCTTGAGTGGACTGCAAGGATGGCGTCTTCCACAGGAAAATGAGACAACAAATGAGGTCCCACGGATGTGATCTGCAGCCTCATGGGATAGTAGAAGACGAGTGCTCTAATGACAATTTTGTATAGAATATTTGCCTTGAACGTACAGAGAACGTGACATAAAGACTTTAACCTGAACTGTAGTTGATCTTTCCAATCCTCCCTCACTCTAGACTTGGCAGTGAGTCTTCAAACTCTCTGGCTTGAACCAGAAAGCTCTGTCTAAGAGCTAGAAAGCTCCCTGGCATGATACATGGGAGTGCAGAGGAGCCAGACTTGATTTTTCTCAGTTGCTTCCTGAAGCTTGAAGAAAAAGCAAGGCAAAGAACTCCATGCCCAAAGAGAAGCCTATCTCTTTAATGTGGTTAGGAATGAAGCAAATTTGTTGATCTAAAAGACTAGAAACTGCCTGGACGTCCCTAAGCCTAGGTGAGTCACTAGCAAACTAAGTGCAGAAGACTATACTGTTAAGAACCAGTTGATGCACTCTCTCATTACAGAGCGAGTTAATCAGCCAGAGCCCAGACCATGAGAGAAACAGACCACTTTTGGACTTAGACAGACACAGAGGGAACCTGTGGCAAGAATTCTTTCAAAAAACAGAGAGCAGCTCAGGTAAACAAGCTTATCTTTGCTTCAAAAGCAACACAAGCAAACATTTTTTTATATTAGAAGGGGAAAAAAATTTATGTACTTGTCTTACACCTTTGTGCAAAACATTAATGAAATGACCACACTACAGCAGTGAACCTTTCTAATGAAAAAATAATTTTCATTAGAAAAGGCACAACTGAGACCGTGTATGACAGTAGGCTACAGCTTAACAAGTGTGGGTCTAAATCATTTGCAACAAAGTTTGAATTTAGAAATGTATCAAGCAATTCCCATTAGCCCCAATTAAAGGCTTGGAGAAAACAGTGTCAAAATGAAACGCCTACTGTGAAAGCTATTGAATGAGACTGTAATCCATATTTAATACTCTTAAATTAAAAGACAACAGTGCAGAATGGATGGTTGCCTGATGTAACTTTGTTTGCTAGAAGGTTGAAAGCAAGAGTATCTGCTCTGTTACAAACTCATGTTTGAGTTGGTGAGGATTTAGAGAGCTATAAACAAGCAAGATGAAACTCTGCATCTGATTAGGAAGCCCAGGAGCTTTCAGTGTCCTGGGAATGATTCTGCGCATATGATTCATAAGATTAAAATGTCTGTTTTTTCATAAGATATACATACACACACACATACATGTATATATATAAATAACATACAAAAAACACCACTGCAACTGAACTCGGTGTGTGGAAAAAATTCTTGTTCCAGAAAAGGTGTGAGATAATCAGGTACAAGGCCACTCATTCTGCAAGATGGGCAATAAGGCAACAGGCCATGTCAGCCATCCACCCTGGCATGGCAGGCCACAAGTGGACTGACTTTATGCAGCAGCAACATGGTCAGTGTTCCTCGGGAGAGCAGAAAATCATACAGTAAGTATCAGAGCATTCCCTAGAGACTAACTCAGTATAACAGGTCCTTAGGTTGCTCTAATGCATCTGGAATTCAGCATCACATCAATGTAGATATTACATCACTGTCATTTACATGTTTGTTTTGAGAAGCACCATAAAAGTATATTTTCAGTTTTCAGAGGAAGACCTGGCAGGAACAGATCTCCTGTTGCACAGTGTTCATTAGCTGGGACCGTAATGGGGGTCATTTTCAAGCTGCACAAGAGCCCCGAGTCTCCCCTGATGAGGGAGAGCCCCACTGGGCAGCAAGTGATGGGAGACAAATATCCTTGTCCATTTCCACTGGGCAAAGTGCACAGGGTTATTCTGCAGTATTAATTTCCGACAAGTTCTGTACAACAGCAAATAGAGCAGAACATGCAGAGCTAGTTGCTTTGTCTAAAAGCAATTCAGAGACATGTCAATGGCATCCTGCTCTAGGAAAAGCAGGGGAGCAATATAGGCATATTCCAGAAAACAAAAAACCAAACAAAAGCAAACAAAGAAAACCCCTCACTGTAAGACTTAGATGAGCTTGGCAGAAGCAAAAGGAATGAAGGCACATTTTTCCTGGCATAAAAGCAGACAAGCTCATGGTGACGTACAGAATATGATTTGTCTGGAACCTTGGAGTTCCCAGTTAGAAACCTGATTTTGCATCCACTGAAAACAATGGCAAGACTTCCAGACACTAATCTAGGTGAGATGAGGACTGAATCCTTAACTACACAAGTGTGGAAGAAGTTGGCCGATTGTTTTCAGGGAGTTTAGTATTTGTTTGAAACCAGCATTTTCAGGAAAAGTTCCCTAAAAGAAGGAATTCCTGTAACAGTAAAACATTTTTCTCCAGCATCATAATTTTATTTTGACTTATTAGATTAATTTTAAAAGCACTTCAGTACATTTCTATATACACAGAATATATACCATGAAATATATGTTCCTCTAGCTAGTTGCTCATTGTTAGATGAGAGAAAACTTCAAAATTGTTCTCCTCATCACCCTTTTCTCATTTTAAAACTGGTGACTTTACACAGGTGGCTTGTAGTAAGTACCATTTCAAAAAGTATTTTGCTGAACAAATCTGGACTTCTAATTAGGTTTAGATAGCTTAGATATAGTTTAGTTGTGTTTGTCTAAATCTTTGCTGTTGTCTCCAGAGAGGTAGTGGCAACTCCGAGATTTGCTTTACAATCAAAAGCAGGAGAAGCTTGACAAGCTTTTGTCAAGCAGGAATACTTCAAAATATGTTTGACTAAACTGACCACATGAAATTAATATATTAACAACTTGGAAGAGATTAACTCCTACTAATACACAACTATGATATTGTTGCAACATGGTCTGTTTGGGCAGAGAGATATGAAAGGTTGTTAAATGTACATTAAAAGAAGCACTTGGCCCAAGACTCTCCATCAACACTGATGACTCACCAAACCAAACACTGCTGCTGCCTACCACAATAAGCCACACTAACAACAGCACTAGGAGAGGCCACCCCAGGAGCTTCAACACCCCCTTTCCAGACTTGCCAAGTCAGGAAGAAGACAGCAACCTGGCTTTGCACAAGGCTGGAACGTTCAGCTGTGCAGGCAACACTCGACGCCTTAGCTTTCAGAATTCAACTCCATCCAGCCATCCCCCATCACAGAACAGACAGGAATCATCTCCTCAGTTGTCTAACTGGTAAGCCAATGCCATGGGTATCTACGTGCTCATGATACACACCAGCTGCTACCTAGGTTGCCACACTGCTGCCCAGGGACCTGTATGGATGGAGCAACTGTGGATAACAAGAGGCAAATCACAGAGCCGGAGACAAAGGGAAAAATGGAGCAATGCAGACCAGCACGCGATGATGAAGGCATAGATGAGCAGAAGGCAGTATTAGATACAGAGCATCTCAGTGGGCTGAGGGTACTGACAGGGCATCACGAGTGACAGTCCTCATCAGGATTCAACCAGTTTGCCTCTCCCTTTGCAATTTGCCCAATTCCAAAAGTAATCACGAATCTTCTTCTAAAGAGTTGCCACCACAAAAATAAACCACATTTTCTGTTTACCATAGCTGTAGGCATCAGACATATGGGCTGGTACCAAGTCACTAAACACACCCCTCACATCAACTGAGGCAACAGGTCCAAATAAGTGTACTGCTGATTATTCCTTTCTTTACAACTTATTATTCTGCCTCATTCCTCCCTTGGCATTAAGCAATTATTGAGCAATAGTGCATCTATCTCATATTTCCACTGCAATGGATTCAACACAGAGCACAAATCACAGAGACAGATGTATCACAGGTGCAAACCTCTGCAAGCCAGGGCTATGAACCTTCAGTCTGTGAATAGCTGCTCCGCTGACTAGCAGGCAGCCCCTGCATCAAGAAATACAAGATATCCAGCATTATTTATTACCCCTCATCAAGGTTCCCCTGTTTTGAAAGCTGCCCTCTTAGCCATGTCAGACAATTTTTGCATGCAAAACATTGAGTATTGGGAAACAGTGGCAAGATCTTCACATACCACAGGTCCCTCATCACTCCACATCATGCCAGAAGTGTGGAGCAGCTGAGGAGTTAAGGTAGCCTGGGAATCTGTGGATTTGCTTTCAGCTCAGTGGAACCAGAAGATAGCATGGACAGTTGACTTTAGCACATTTACACAAAATCTGTCAGGAGACAGGTAATGACAGTCTTGTGGTAGCCATTGCTATTTGTGGGAGAGAGGACCAAACTACACAGTCCTCTGATTATTTGTGGGAATAATGCATGTGACAATATAGACCTAGGAATTTTTATTACAATCTTTGTATAAATTACATTATTTCATCTTAGATTATCTAGTACTGTACTGCTAGAAGGATAGTTTTTAAGCAACAGTATAGACTGTGCTATTGTAAGAGGTGACCAAGATCAAGTCTGAAGGATACAGACTACTTGTGAACATCACTTTCATCCAAATAATAGCTTAAAAAATACAGTAAACAGCAAGGAAATAATTAAACATTGCAGGAGAACAAGTAATTTTTTGTAGACGTTAACATCCACATTGAGCTGTGAATAGCAACGCATCATAAGCTCTTTCTGCAGCACTGTGTAAGCTCTGGTTAGTGAGCCCACATTTGGAAGAGCCAGTGGAGGATTAGTATCCTACTATGTTGAGACGTTCTGACCATTTTGAGCCTCCTCAAAGAAAGGACATTCTGGCTGCAAACCTGTTCCACCAGTAAATTTTCTCTTATGAAGAAAGATCTGTCATTCACAGCTACAGGAGTTGACACCAGTCAGTTCCATGTATATCTAGCTGTGAGGTTACTTTCTTTTACAGCTTTGCAAAAGGGCCTCATTATGGCTATTAATACATCTGATGCTACACTACTGTAACTGGGGACTCACTGTGTGATATCCTGATTCAAGCTATGAGCAGTTTCCCCTGAGCTGAAGTGCCCCACAATTCGCTGTCCACAGTAACTCCAGCCTTGACACAACTACCCTTAAAGTAAGGCCAGCATCACAGGGATGCTGTGAGAACGTTTCACATAACACAGGTCCTGTCTAGAGAATGTGGAAATCTAAACAGACAGAAATGTAGGAAATGCATAAGTGAGTGATTCACCAGCCAAGGCTAAGATACGAGGAAGGGGGAAGAATCCACATCTCATATCCCCCGCTTTGCGCAGCTTCCAGGGCGCTGTCAGCATTCACTACATCTTTCTGAAGCAACTTTCAAGGAGTTCGATAATTCCCTCTACCTTCCTCCACGTATAGAGTGCACCACAAGGCATACGCTTTAGTGTTGTTACAGAGCAACAAGTAACAGAATAGTCTGTGCAGCTTCCAAAGGAATTCCTGGGCGCTTACTCTGCGTTTATCATAATACCAGTGTGTTTCCTGGTTACCGCTCTTTGCGATGTTTATATGCCAAGAACAGATGATCATTTCACAGAAACCAAAGAGCCTAAACGAGTGCAGAGACAAGTTATCATAAAGCAAAAAATTTGGTGCAATGCACTACCAGAGTAGGTTCAATTCTCAAAACATTTCAAGTACTTAAGAAATATATACAAGCTGTTATTTATATGTAGGTGTTATAATTTTTTCCACGTTAGACAATGCCCACCCATTCATTTTTTAAATTAAACTCTGAAAAAGTAATTTGAAAGGTAAGGCTGTAATATGTCCTTACTGCATGATTCTGTAATTAAAACAGACCTTTGCAAAATATTTGCAAGAAGTCTCACACTAACCAGCTACTTTTACATGGACTATAGCTATTCCATCAAGAATTCATCTGAGTCAAATGAAACGAGACCAATACCTTGCTTAAAGAATCCCATCCACAAACCATTGAAATACTGGTAGTAATGAGACAGTTTCACATCTACCTTGAAAGATTTTGGGTTTGTGTATTGTATTCAAGCATCTAATGTCAAATTTATTGCTTGCTTTGCTAGTGTTCCTGAGTTTTTTTACCCTTCTCCCCCTAAATAAAACATCAGATGTGTAACACAGATTAGTCACATCTAAGACATTCCAGCATATTAGTTTGCCAGCCATTAGTAATCTGAATGGAGTTCCGTGTAAAGCTCACACTATAGAAGCAAAATGCAGACAGATTTTGCCAAAACTTGCTCAGATAAAGAGGGGATCCTCAAACTTCTTTTCAGGAGCCAAGCAAAATGCATTAGCTTACACTCCCAGTATGTAGAGCCAAGGGGAAAACAAACTAGCCTCACATGTTGGCTCTGTGCCCTTTCCACACCATAAAATGACTAAGGCAGCATGGAAGAAATGTTCTCTATACCCTGCTGAAACATCAGCTTGCTTGTATTCATGTTTCCAAAGGTCTCTGTTTTACTAACAGGCACAAATGCATTGCTTCTTTTTGGGCGCCTGTATGACGCTCAGTGTTTCACTTAACCCAAAGTTTGACAGATTCCATACTGTCAAGGAATGCACTGAAAGTGATGCTGTGCAAGAGGGTGAGAGAGAGAACAAGGTGCAGTCTTGTGTGTAATATGATCTACAGAATTTCATACTGCACGCAGTAGTCATCAGTGAGATGAATTACAAATTTTACACTCCTGTCGTCAGTTACTCAGCTGATCTTTCCAGAATCTTGGCAAAAGAAGTGTACTGCAGCTATGCATATATATTATACTTAATGATGGCCATTAAGTCTGCAGTCACAAGATTCAGTTTGCCTTTTGCAGCTAAATTTGTACTGCAGCCCCCCAGATTTTGTAATAGTTTCTGGCATGATACAAAATAATAGTCTTGTGGAATCATGACTTGATTAGTAAAGGGGTAACTGCACTCCCCTCTTCATCTTCATTGATCCCCATAGGTTTATATCAACAATAAGTTTGGTTCATTCTTTGAAGATGAAATGTGCTATAAAGTTCACTTTATTAAAACTACTATAAAGACTTGTTATTTTTGCTCATATACCTGCTGAGTGATAGTTTCCAGAAGTCTAACAGCACTCCCTGAACACACACACTCACTTGATGTTCCGGTCTGAAGAATTCCTCTTAAAATGTAGGCCACTTTTCCAGCTTTTGGTGTACAGCTTCTTGTTTGCTTTCTATAACCTAGACAGCTGTGTGGAGATACAGGTTTACTGTAAGGTAGGAATGGTACAGCATCTTAATAGATTGAGATGATCCAGCAGACCAGCTTCACAGCCTGATGCTGATCTTGACTAGGCCTTGGACTGGTGGGTTTGGGCTCAGATGGGGCAGTGCCAAATTCTCACCATCTTTGACCCCAATCAGAAGTCTCCCATGATGATTCTAGCCATGATCACCTTTCCCTGCATGTTGACTTTCTGTACATAGGAAAAGTCCTGAGAAGCCTGCAGCACCATATTTTAACTTCTACTGAAAATTTTCCTCCCTCTTTTTCCCCTTTGGTGCAGAATCTCTGAATCACTGTTTCCCAAAACAGTATCCAAAAAACTCACATGGGCTTAGTCTTTTGAGGCTGATGACAAAAATGTTAGAGTAGCAAAAGAACAGCGCAGGTTTCTGGTACCTGCACCATGACAAAAATGATGCTATCCCCAGGTACCCTTCCTACCAAAATTGTCTGCTTCACATTTTCAAGCCAAAAGTATGACTTCTGAAAAGCACTGAAGAACCTTGAAATTACTAACTGTAAGCCTACCTCCTTTTCTACTCATTTAAAAGCTTTATTATTTGTTTCAATTTCTGTGACCATTAACTGCACAACTGGCTTCTCAGACTACATCTGCTAACCACCCTCACAAACCAAGTACCCCACCTATGCCTAGAGAGACTTTTTCCTAAACAGAAAAAATAAAGGAAAATAATAACAACAACCAAAACAAAAAGTCAAAATTCAATAAAGAAAAAAGAAAACATAAATCAAGATTTAACTTCAAGAGGAGTCAGGGAAAAATCACAGTTGTCTAGTACCATATGCAGCAATTAAGTAAGAGAGGAGAAACAAACTTTTACTTCAGTCACAAACACAGAAAAAACCCAAACTGGAATAATCAGTTACATATCTCAGTTTGTGTTCTTATGCAGCTCAAAGCATGTCCAGAATCTGATGAATGACAGCAGTTTTTGTAGCATTTGACCGTCAAAAATCCCTGCCTCAATGACCTTTACAACATGGATGATATTTTTGCAGAACTATATTTTAACAGATTAATCAGTATCTATTAACAACTTGTTTGCTTGTGATCACAACAATAAAACTGTTCATGACTGCTCCTATTGCCTCTTCTTTGGCAGTCAGAAGTGACCACAGCCTGTACCTTCCAACACCTCTGCCCCTTTCCTAAGTTGCCAAGGAGTCAGGAGTTTTAGAGATCTAACCTGTTGTTACTGACCATCCTAGTTCTTATAACTTGGTTTCCAAACTCCCAGTTCTTGTCTAAGTTTCTGTTTAGAATAGAAGAAAGCTCAGAAAATCATGAAGAAAACTCTTGCAAACTACAGGCAGGAGGAAGCTTTTCTCATAGCAAGTGTCCCTTGTAGCTGTATGCTTCACCTCCTCCAAAGGCTATGTTTGGAAAGGACACTCCTTTCCTTTCTACCAAAGTGGTTCCTTTGGAAACACAGACTTGTATAAGGAACGTTGTAAATTAACACATTTTAGCTATCTTGCCACTTCCTTCCACGCCCTTAATCTTTTTAATGGCTTACTAATGTGCAGATATTTTCATGAAACAGTAAACAAAGGGGTTTCATGTCCCTTAGCAGACTTCCTTAA
This sequence comes from Cephalopterus ornatus, assembly GCA_013396775.1. Classification (NCBI taxonomy): domain Eukaryota; kingdom Metazoa; phylum Chordata; class Aves; order Passeriformes; family Cotingidae; genus Cephalopterus; species Cephalopterus ornatus. The sequence continues at coordinate 40,966 of VZRE01009955.1, forward strand.
TTGAGGAGGTTGGGTCTTCTATTTAAAGACAGAGAAAATAGCTGATCCAAAACAAACCCAGATCCGCAGTGACAAAATGGAAGTAAGGTTCTCCAAGTTCCAGACACTACTAAGCAACTTCCCAGAGAGTCAGTGTTAGCCAAAAATGTATATAGATAGCAAGGTTTAAAGTATATTAACCTATTTAAGTCATGTACTTAATTCACCTCTACAGAATTCAGTTCTATACTGCTAAACAGATGAGAAGAGGAGCTTTTCTATTCTCATCTCAATCTATTGCAGTTAAGAGGAAAAAAAAGCAAGAAAGGAAGAATCTTCAGCAGTTGGTTTACTCCTTTCTTTAGTAATCCTGGCACAAACCAAACAGAGTTCATAGGACAGGACAGTAGGATAATCCATGTGGAAATGGATGCACGTGCCATGAGAGTAAACCAGGGGGGTTTTATTTTATATATTTATATTGTCATATGTATATGCACATATACACAGTATATAAACAGACTGAAGTTCTATACACACACAAACACACGTATTTCCATCTTTCGACTGAAATTCAATACTGCTCTTAAATAGGTAGGCCACACACACAGCTCCTACAGATATCAGCGCACATCTCTGGGCTAAACCTAGTTTATCTGGAACATCTCAGGCATGAAGCCCAGCTTCATTTTTAATACTGCTTTATATTTAATTTTTATTTACGCTATGTGAATATTGATGATCCTAAACAAATGTAAAGAAAAGTACAGAGTCTGTTTTGAATTCTTGAACAAACATTTTCTTGATCTACATTAGTATATGATGTTTTATATTTAATAGAATATCCATCACATCGTGAGCTGCAGTTCAACAGGGCAGGGAGTAGGGGGGAGAAGGAATTTAGGCCTTTATTCTGGGAAGTGAACTTTTACATACACACAGTTGAAGTGCATCATAACTTCAGTGGTAACTCTTACGAATGTAATGCATTTTTAAAATTAGTATTTTAGAAAGAAAAAAAAATAACAAAGGCAACACACTTGCAAAAATGAGTATTTTCCACTTACTAAATAGTTAAAGAATATAACTCTTGTTTGGGAGATATAGAGAGAAGTCATAGGTCCCACTCATGCACCTGTGATATCAACAGAGCTTACTTTCATTTGCTCTGTATTTTCCTCATATTAAAAACAAAAGCACAGAAAAACAATACCTATTGTAGCCTCATCTCACACCTCCATCATTTACTTCAGCTCCTCCACCATAACAGCATTCCCAAGTATGCTCTCTATACTCTCAGTTTGTATGCACTTGCTACCCAACTGCAGATCATTGAGCTGCACATCTGCAGTGACTTAACTCAGGCTTCACTCAGCTCTTAACCCACGCCAGCAACAGTGAAATCACTTGCTCTTCACACTATCATTCAATGTTCTCTTCCCATCATGATACTCTCTGCCAACTTCCCTGATGGATCCAAACCCTAATATTCAGCAGGTAACTGAAGAGCAAATATTTACTATACCAGCTACAGACAAATATGTAACTATTTAGGATGAAAAAAAGGTAATTTCCATCTTAGGTGATGTGGATGACCACTGTATTGAAATAGGAGCAATCGTTTATGTAACTGCATGTCACTTAGCACTTAAACGTGTTGAGAGATGCCAGAACCATTTAAAGCTCTTTCTTTTTACTAAACCCCATTTTAACTAAAAATACTTATTATGAGGACAGCCTCTCCATATGAATATTGTGACTTTTAAATGCTGTCTGTATTTAGAGTTTCTGGGAAACATATGCTGCTTATGTGCTGCCTGTATATTCAGAAAGAAAAAGTGTAGACGTGAAGTTAGAGCTGCCCACCAGCAAAAGACTACTTGGTGGGGGAAAAAAAAGCTTTGCTGTGGGTATCTTTAGTATCACTCAGATTTCTAGAGATTTCTGTTTGCAAATGGCCTGTACTGTGGAAGTAAAGTAAATTCCCAGCCACAGATGAAACTCTACAGAGATCCCCAGGGGTGACTCACTGTGGAGAACTCCTTCTTCTGACATTTCACCCATTGGGCTGAATTTATCCTTGAAGTAACTCTATCGATGTTGTTGATATTACCTGAGGGATCAATTTCCCTTACCTCATTTATTTCATTTTTAAAGCCAAAGAGGCCAGGCCAGCCATTCTGAAAGAATAAACTACCTTATTTCCATTTCCTCCTGCAAAGCTACAGCAATTAAGACAGCAAAGAACCCGTCCCACTATCCCTAATAGCTGGTTAGATCTTACGGTCAATTAGGGACGATTTTCTAGCAAAGGATGTTGAGACCAAAATAGTCACAACCAGTTCAAAGCTGGATTCACATTAGCTTAGGCTGGGGCACTGGGTGTTGAAGGTATACGGAATCCTCTCCAGCTGAAGTATATTATCAGTGGTTGAGTAAGAGAGGCCTGTACAAGTGATGCCTTGTGTATTGCCCGCAGCGCTTGAGATGCATCATTTCTAGGTGGGTTAATAATGATCAATAGTATCACCCCTCACAGACAGCAGGTAGCTGTCTAAGCCTGTGTTAGAGGCTAGGTTTGGGGCATGGAGTACATAATACTGCCCTTAAAGCCCTGAGAACTATAATTTCTGAGTTAGCTAGCTAGAGGCTGTGGTACAGTAAACCCAGAAGCTGTCCCTCCTGTGATATATATTCCCTCTCCTTTCCATCAAGTGCAGCCAGCCTTCATGTCCACAGAACTGCTTTTGCAAAGTAGTGCAAAGGTCCACGGCTTCCATGCTTCATTTTACATTGCCCACATGATTTATAAGTAGAAATCTTATAAAAAGGGAATTTCGGCTGCATTTCTCTCACTGACAGTTTGGCAAACATCTTACAAATCATAATGCTAGCACCAAAACCCTGCCAGCGATCAACAGATTTTATCAAGATCTTACAGCCTCCAAAAGCAAGTCCACAGACCTTGTTCTAATTTATTAGTGTCTATTAGAAAATGTCATTGAATGAACAATATTTGCTACAATGCCAAGCACACAAAACATCTGCAACACCTGCAAATAAATTAGATCTTCTGATGATCTAAAAGTACATATCTCTTCTTGTATCATGAGAAGAATGGGGAAAGTAACTTGATTATAAAAACACCACAAATCCTGTGCACCATGTAATTGGTCTCATTTTATGCATTGACTTTCTTCACGTGTGCGCAAATAAAGCCATTGTTACAATGCACAAAGAGCTGTGGCATATAATACGCGCAGCTACTAAACCGTGAGTGCTTTGAATGGAAGTGGCACATCTGCTTTTGGCACAGGAGTGTAAATCAATCCAAGATGTTCATTAAAGAGTAAGTAACGACCTGTCTGCACACTCTTTCCTCCATCCAGCCTTGTTTTTGTTCTTGCTTTGTTATATTCCTGGCAGTAAAACATGGGCTCTGCACATCGAACATATGCGTTGTTTCTTCACGTACGGATAACATAACGTGTCACATCATATTTAACAAGTATGTGATGGGGAATAGTTTGGACAAAAATGCAAGCCAAAATGAGGTGGGGAGGAAAGGGTAAGTACAAACAGCTACAGCACACTGACTGAAAAGTTTATTACTCTGAATAAGGCAACTATGTTTCCTAATACTTTTTGAATTAAGGATAAGACCTAGATTTGATTCCATGTTCTAGTTCTTGACAAATAATGAGCAAAATTTGCAATAGTAAAGGATGATGAATATTTTCATGAATGGAGTAGTCAATAACGCTTGACTTTACTGAAGGTATTTATACCCACCACAACTGGGTGTGCCTGAGCAGAACAGGTGGGAACATAGGTCTTTCAGTTCCTGCCTGGGTTGAGCAGCAGGAAAGTCAACACAATATTGGCACTGGTCAACATTGGCACTGCAGGTTGGCCCTTTTTTGGAGAAATTGCTGATATGTTTGGCACAATCTGTAACATGTTCCTTTCCCACTGACTGAGAAGCTCTAGGGTCTGCTGTGGAACAGCAGTCCAAGGACAACAAGACCATTTGTGGGCAGCCTCTCTGTGGGCTACTTGCATGAAGCAGCACTGAAAAGTCTGGACCTCAGGAAGAAGGCAACAGCTCTAGCTCTGACAATAGAGCCTGGGACACACAGTGCTCCTTCCTCTTCCATCAAATAATGCACAGGGAAGGGTCCTAGGAGAGGGAACCCCCCAGAACTAGGCAGAAGGAGCAACTCGTTCTGTTTCCCAGTGAAGGGCCTACTTTTGAGTAACCACAGGTAGAAAGAAAATACCATGGATGATGTTTGCTTGACTTCCAGATAGGGAGGTGATAAGAAAGTGATGCTGTTCTCCAAATGCATTTCGGAAGACAGGTCCTCTCAGACACTTAAGGGCTCATCCATTGGAAAGACAATATCTCTTTTGTATGATGGTGATGGGAAACCACAGTTTTAAGAGATGAGGTTGGAAAACACACTGGTTGAAGGGAGATGGTTCAGGAAGGCTCGTTGTGGAGGAGAGGGAATAGAGGCTGCTGGAAGTGTGCCACCCAGTGTTTTATACTTGCACATTTAATTGACTGCACTGACCAAACATCTTCTATAATTGTTAATTTCTTCTTTGTTAAAATGGTGAGGATATATTAAAAGGCTGGATTCCATATGCCTATGTTTCATTGATAATGCTGTCTCTCAGCTCTGTCCCAAAAGTGTCTAAGATTGCTGTAAATTCGTTAATTGGGTCTCTTTTCATTTGTAGCTGAGACTTAGCTGCATGTGTGACCCAGGTGGATTTAGCAGGACAGAATTTATACAGCAATTACTACTGCAGGCTAGAACTATCTTGATCAGAGCTGTTACAGCATCCGGTTAAGATATTTTACCCAGGATAAAATATTAATTCAACTAAATCAAAATACCTGGGTAGCCCAGAAAAGTTAGAAAAAAACCCCAACAGTAATGCTTTCTCCCATTTATTCCCCACATTCTTCAGTTTCTCCTTTCAATTTTATTTTTATTTTATTCTGAATGCCTGCTAATGGGACTCCATGGAACTAAACCTTTTGCAAGTTGCTGGTGCCAGCTTTTTGCGGAGTGCCCTGGACAGGTCCCTTCATTTCCATTTCATTTTGTCTTTCTATGGCTGACATGTACTGTTATTTAAATGAATGCTTTAGAACTCAGATTTTTTTAATGCAAATGTGTGCTGCTTCCCTATTGAACTGAAACCATCAACATTTCTTTTTCTCTATGAAAAACAGGATAAAGAGTAATATTCTCAGGGCTGAAAGTGGGTTGGGATGTTACTTTTCTGTTGAATTTAAGCTAGAAAAAGGAGACGCATAAAATGGTGAACTATCAAAATATTGTTTCAATCTTCCTTCTACCCAAGATATGATTAAAGCAGTGTTGTATCTTTTAAAGAACAGCTGAGGAAGGGAAGGTGCCAAGATACAGCAGACTGGTCACACTACCTCAAGGCATTCTATACAGGAGTACACACAGAAGTGAGACACTACATCCCTCCAGCAATCTTAAGGTGATCAGTTTTGAAGGTTATGACTCATTTTAATTTGAAAGCAGGTGTCCTCTCATTTTGGAACCTGTCTACCAGGAACCATAGGCTGAACTTACAGAACATCTTAGAGGGAAGTAACAGGGAAGTAAAAAAGAATAGATCCTTGGTTACCTTTAGAGTATACTGCATTCTTATCTTCAGACTTCTCTTTTAGCTACAATGTCTAGAAATGAACTTTTAAATAAACATGTGAATGTGAAAGTTCTCCAGTAATCACGTGCCTCCTGAAGCTGGAGCTTTCTGCTCACCAAATATTACAAGATGTGCAAAACACCACATGCCATGCCCCAGCATCAAAAGGGTTGGTAGCACCTGAGTTACATCCATCCCTGATCCCTGCCAGACCAAGAGGTATGTGATGCTGAAGCATGTGGACTCTCTCACCCCTTCTCCCATTGGACAAGCATCCATCTCCCAGCAAAAAATGCCACAGCCCATGCCCAGTAGCACCATTGCCAGCAATATTAGCAAACAGACCTCAGAGACTGAGCTCCCCTTTTAATCACAGAAGTTGTTGCTTTCTCTCCGTGTTGATGGTTGTTGTTCCAGCCCTGGCTTTCTACATGTTATTCCTGGACTAACGAAAACTTAAAGTGCTGCTGGCCCTGCAATACCAAATTTATGGATGAGAAGACAACTTCAGCCTGCCAGGTGATAATTTGGCACCCTTATGTCAGTGTTAAAATCCCTACAGCTGTAAATATTTATTGGATATGAAATATTCTCCAGCTAACACATTATCATATGAATAAATCTAACCTTAAATAAAACATGTGCACTCCATCTTTTATTCAGTTTATAAAATTCTTGCTTTTTGCTCTGAGCATTCTCAGTCTAATATAGCTACTCAGAAGTAACAGCAATCGATGGTGTGCCTTGATTTCTTTTCTAATACAATGTTTTGCTTCTTGTATTTCACCTCTTACAGCTTTTGCAAAGTTTTGATTTGATAGGACAAGCACAGCGAGGGCATTAGGACCAAGAGAAAGACGCACACATTGCTCTGTATTATGTCTGGCAAAGTGCTTCCTGACTGAGTGCTGTAGTTATGTGTGAAACAAAGTCAGGGACCGACTAGTTCTCATCTGTTGATCACAGTTAAGTTGAAGCCTCTGAACGGAGGAGAGCTGTCAGATCTGCTTTCATAGATACAGTGCTTCAATCCAGGAAGCAATTGGAAACTTTGAAGAAGCAAGATCTACTCTGGAAGGAAACTATGAGAAATGGGATTTCTTTTGACTTAGAATTTTAAAAGGGAAAAAAAAAATCAAAGCTTTAGTTATTACTCTTTAATCAGCAAAACATGTGCTTTCCTAACTAAGCTGGGACTCTGTATAATAAAGGATCTACTTTATTTCACTGGATCCATGCTACGTTTTACTACAGTAAGTAAAATATTAATAGGAATGTTATTTTTTTCTGTAAATAGAGAGGAAAGCATGAAACAGCATCAGTGAAATGTGAGGGGAGAGAAAAAATCCTCTCGGCAGATAGTGAAAACCAGGGCTTTTGTGCAACCCGAGGACTGCAATCTAAGGAAGATAAAGTGATATTTAACATGACCATCTGTATTGTTTTGTCACCAACAGTATGTTCTTGAGGAAGAAGTGCAGATATGGATCACGTAAGCTGCAGTTTCTCTTGTTGTTTCTGATGCTGGGTTTTTTGCTACTGATGGTTACAATGCTGAATCCACCACCCAGCAACCATACCAAAGAAGGGACTTTCCAGCCTGTGGAGTTCAACCCCCGGGAAGGGTATCAGATGGACTTTGCAGAGACCCAAGAGATGCTGGAGACCCAGGAGGAGAGCCAGCAGTATTATCCTTTGGATGGTCTATCGCCTTTCATCTCCCTGAGGGAGGATGAGCTGATCGTGGCCGTCGTGTCGCCCACCGGCAAAAGGAACCACAGCAAGGCCAGGAAGGGCTATCGCGTGGTGAAGCAGCAGAGCAGGCGGCCGGAGGGGAAGGCGGAGGGGGACCCCGAGTCCCTGCCGCTGTCCCTGCCCCTGCAGGCTGGGGAAGGGGCTGCTCCGGGGGAGCGGCCGCTCGGCCTGGAGACCCACGGCTTTAATGAGGTGCTCAGCGAGCGGATCGCGCTGCGCAGGGACCTGCCTGAGGTACGACACCCGTTGTAAGTAACACACCCGATTTCACTTCTGGGAGAAAACCTGTCTCGTTCCCCGCCGCCGCGCGTTCACCCCCTCACCCCCCCACCTCTACTCCTCCAATTCCCGCACCTGTCCTCTTCCAAACCCCGCGTCTTTCCTATCAAACTCGCCGCTCCGCGTCGGGAGAGCGCTTTTCCCCGCGCTGTGTGGGGAACACCGCCCGTTCCTCGGAGGCAGGGGCGCTCCCAGCCTCGCTCCGGAGGTGGTTCCAGCCCTCAGGTGCCGATGG
>VZRE01009955.1:48939-80525 GCA_013396775.1 Cephalopterus ornatus
GGGGCGCAGCTACGGCTTCCTGGGTCAGAAAAAAGCACAGCCGAGCGTACGAGCTCCGGCAGAGCCCAAGGGCGTTGGTGTGTACACGGCTGCACCGCCACCCCCGGGCCCGGCCCGGCCCCGCGGCGCCCTGAGGGCGAGCGGGCGGCAGCGCCCCCTCCCGGCGCCCTCCGCCGGCGNGGCAGGGGCGGGAGCGCTGCGGGAGCCCCCGCGGGTGTCTGTCGGTCCGCCTGTCGGTCCGCCTGTCCGTCTGCTGGGGCCGGGAAGGGAATCCGCGCCGGCCTGCCGAGCGAGAAAGGCGGCTGCCCTCCTCGGCCAGGCCCCGGGCTCAGCCCACGTGCCAAGGCTGTGATGGGCTACGGGCTTGTAAAGTGATAAAGCGGTCGGGAGTGTTGGGGCTTTGAGCTTTTTTAGTATAAAAGTGACCCAGTGGACCCGACTCTGAGCTGGTGCAGCCTCACTTTAAATACTTACTGTGTGCAGTTTTGTGCACCACGATATAAAAAAGATATTGAGCTGTTAGAGGGTGTCCAAAGGAGGGCAATGAAGATGGTGAAGGGCTCAGGGCAGAAGCTGTACTGGGAGCAGCTGAGGTCACTTGGTCTGTTCAGCCTGGAGGAGACTGAGGGGAGACCTCCTTGCAGTTACATCTTCCTCGTGAGGGGAAGAGGAGGGGCAGGCACTGATCTCTCCTCTGTGGTGACCAGGGGCAGGACTCAATGGAATAACCTGAAGCTGAGTCAGGGGAGGTTTAGGTTGGATACTAGAAAAACGTTCTTCACCCAGAGGGTGGTTGTGCACCGGAACAGGCTCCCCAGGGAAGCAGTCACAGCACCAAGCCTGACAGAGTTCAAGAAGCGTTTGAATGATACTCTCAGGTACATGGTGTGACTCTTGGGGATGGTCCTGTGTAGGGCTGCAAATTGGACTCAGTGATCCTTGTGGATACCTTCCAACTCAGAATATTCTGCGATTCTGCGACAAACATTGAAAGGAAACGCCTGGGAGGAAGGAAGGTGGAGATTGGTGTGTCTGACCAGAGCTGCCAGCACCACCGTAAGTGGCTGTAAGGCCACCGCATTACATCTGAAGCCTGGAGACTCAAGATTCAGTTGCCCCAGCAGCCCAGGAGGGGCAGCTCATCACACTTCTTAAAAAGGATCTGAGGTGTATCTATTATTGAGCTGCCCCAAGGGAGGTTCAGGTTGGACATTAGGAGGAATTGCTTCATAGAAATGGTGATTAGACATTGTAATGAACTGCTCAGGGAGGTGGTGGAGTCACTGTCCCTGGAGGTGCTTAAGACTGGACGTGGCACTCAGTGCCATGGTCTCATTGACAAGATGGTGATTGGTCAAAGCTTGGACTCGATGACCTCAGAGATCTTTTCCAACCTAATTGATTCTGTGATATGCTTCCCTGCCCAAGGAAGAGGGAAAGGATGTGGGTGGGTATTTTTATTTCTTGCCTTCTGCAATGAAACCTGTTGTAGCTTTCCTCCAGAACACAGTGGAAAGATGCAACAGAAAACATTTTAAGCAAGACACAGAATAATTTTGCTTTCTAGTGTTCATTTTCACATGTTTAAAGGCAGCTGGCAGCTCTAATTTAGGGGACAGTCTCAAAGAAAGAGAAATGAAAGAGTGTTTTCTATACTTGATGACTAGATTCAGTGTTAATTTGGATAATTCCATTAAATAATGAGATGCTGATATTATTTCAGTTATTTTTTGGCATGCTTCACTGGCAACTCTTTGAACTATGTAATGTTCAAAGGAGGAATGATAACCCTGGTTTACTGCCTGTGACGTGAGCCAAAAAACAGTTTTACTTTGGCAGCTGAAGGGCCATCCAACAAGAGACAGGTTTAGTTAATACTAATCTCGATAAGATTCAGGACATGGTCTCAGAGCTCTTGCATGGATTTTGCTGTCTGACTAGTTGCAGCCTAAAGAGCTCTCAACACCACAGCTTACAGAGCCCTGACTGAAAACTCAGGTCTCAACATCTGAGGCTGATCTAAATCCAGACCCTAAACCTGCAGCAGAGGTATATCTCTATGCTAGTCCTGTCCTGTACAGCACAGCACACAAACCACAACAGTATTTTTTAGGCGTAGTTTAGTCGGGGGGCCAAGATCACAACTATGTCACTCCAGTTTTACAGCAGTGTAAAACAAGAGCGAACCAGAATCAGGCTGTCTGTGTCTCTAATCTATTTGAGTAGTGTTGTTCATAATAATGTCTGTTATTATTTAGTTAGAGGGAAGCCAACCAGTTAGAGATGTTTCAGTTGAGTTAGTTCCATGGACTGAGTCTCTCTCATTTTACTGGAAATTGGATGGGAAGTTCTTGGCACCGGAAGAGGCTCATCCTCTGAGGTACTTCCATCCCTTCATACTTTTTGCTGCTATCAGTTGGTCCAGCTGCAGTTGACACTCTCCTGGGACACCCCAATCAAGCCTGCCAATTGTAACTTTTATGATGGGGGTTCTAAGAAGGTCTCTTGGGCTTGAGTATCAAATGTATCCAGGCAAAAGAAACTCACAATATATCTACAAAGGTTTTAAGTTTCATTACAGAAGTATAGCTTACACCAGATTCCTGTTGGGAGCTGAATCTCAATGAGACATTTTCCTGAAGGTAAGTGGGAGTCTATGCCTTTGCCATGTCAGAATTGCTCTGTGTTCATTGCTGCATGTGACAATTCCTTGTTTTTCACAAATTGGATTAAATCACTATGTCTCATATCAGTCACAGTCCTGATTTTTTGAAATGCCAATTTTTGGTGGACAGTCTATGAAACTGCTCCAAATTACAAGGAAGGTATTTCTGTATACCAGTACCCTTCTGAATTTTTCTGAAGATTATATATCTATATTGCAAGTCTTTGCCAATCTCCATGGCAACTAAGCACTTGCCACCAAAGTTATGTATTCAAGTACAGTTATTTTCAATTCTTTTCCAATTAAGATTTCACAACAGCCTTATTTTCTTGCTATAGCCACACTATTAGCAACAAGATGTTGTAGTATTACAATGCAAAATATCAGTGATAATATCTATAGAATGTTTCTGGTTAGAAGCTGCTTGGTAGTAAAAGGACTGCATCAGATCATCCCTTTTGTTAATTACCTCTAGATTCTTCTGCTTGAAAATATTCACTGCCAAGTCACGAGAGTATTCTTTTCTCCATCCTGCCGAAAATAGAAACATTTATCCCATATGAAATTGTGATGAAGCAGCATTGTTGATTACAGAAAATTAGTAAACCAAGGGCAACATAGATTTATTACAGGGTACAAATCATCAAGGAAATTTGTCTGTCTATAAAAAAATATTAATGTGAACTATTAAAAACTATAAAAAATTATTACAATTGTGCTCATTTTAAATTTATATTTCCAAAAGTGTATCTATAATATTAATTTATGTTTACTTGTAGTTAAATCATTCACACTATGGATTCTCTTAAATGATTAGCAGCTTTGTGTCTGTATAGTGTCTAGCAACATAGGGCCTCAGTTCATGAATGGAAGCACTAAGTAAAATGCTAATAAACATAGCGATATTAAAATTATATGCCTTACGAGAGTTTCTCTTAAGTAGCTAATTGTAACAACCACTGTAAAACCTGTATAGTGATTTGCTTGGTAATACAAAAAAGCTGAAATAACAATGGGCCACATTCAACCAATTCTGTAATTCCTGTAAGAAATTCTTGTTGATGGAGATTAAATGAGTTAGAGCACTAAATGACTGTTACTCGGGAAATGAAAATATTTTAAAATGTGTATTCTATTGTAAGCAAAGCAGATCTAACATGAGCAAAGAGATTTTTGCATTTCTGCAAGGGGCATTGGAAGGCATTTTCTGGAAAATGTGCATCTTCATGCCAGGATAGCATGTCCTGTGTCTCTGAACTAGGACCGGTACATCAGAAAACACTTTCTGTCATGAATGCAATTTGTAGGTCCTTTGCTTACATTTATGAAACAGCCATTCTTTGACAAGAGTTTATGGTTTTCATATACTGTTTCTGTGAGGATGAACAGAAAGTGTTTTTCATCTTTAAATGCTTGAGTTCTCAAAGCAGCATCTAATTCCTGGTAATTTTGATGGAAGTTGTTTCAATGTCATGGGTGAAATCTTGGCCCTGTGGAAAACTGAGGAACCATGGGCTCCAGCTGCACTCTGGAGCATCTCTAGGAATGCCATACACTGATGCCACATAGCCAGATGTCTTGCAGTAGGTTGTGTTAATACCTGGAGTTGTAAAGTAATAGCAGAAAATGATGTAGAGAATCTGCGCAGTTGTCAGCCTCATTCATCAGGAACTCATTTTCATTGGAAAAAGCATGCTGTACAAAATTTATAGTGAAAATACATTTACTTTCTGAAATATATCTGTATTTGTATTCATGGTCCATGTAGAAATCCATTTCTTTCCTGTAGAGGACTGAGATGTTGGGTTCATTCACTAGGACGTTGGTCAGGTAGTCCACAGGTCTACTGCTCTGTTGTTAGTTTTAAAGGTACTGCGTTTCATTTTGCTCTTTTCTCTGTTACTTGAGAAAATGTGGAAGTTGGTAGAGGCTGACTGACTTGCTTTATACCCGTCTCTGCTCCGTCTAATTGCCTTTATGGTTTTTCTTTGCTCTCTGTACCATTTCTGTTTTGAGCTCTGATTTTTCAGGCAGCCAGAGCACAAAACAAAATATCCCAGAAGACAGAAAAACTTTACTCTTTTTGTATTTTAATTTTTATAGTGTCATTCCCATATTTTCACTTTGTATACCAGTTTTGAACACATTAATACTTCCTTTTCTTAGATCTAAGCTGAGATCTTAAACTGCTTTCCATTCCTGAAGGTTTAAGAGTTGCTAACAACTTTGCTCTGAGAAAAAAAAATAGCCAGTTGTACAAGTGTTTCCAGTGTCTTCTTCATTTGATCCCATGCAGGTGCCTACAGGAAAAATATGACTCCAGTCTGCCTACTGCAAGTGTCATCATCTGTTTCCATAATGAAGCCTGGTCTACTCTGCTGAGAACCGTGCACAGCATTATGGACACAGCCCCAAAGGCCTCCCTCAGGGATATCATCCTGGTCGACGATCTCAGCCAGCAAGGTAGCCCCTATTTCCCTGTATTTGACATTTCTCTCTTTTTTCCAAAACTTCAAGGAAGAAGCTGTCCTCCTCCAAGAAGTGCGTCAGGAGAGTAGAAAGCAGCGAGGACTCTCAGAAAGAGAGCTAAGCAGAGCCCAGAGATGGCTGCCAGATTTCACTCTTCCAGTCTTAGAATTAAGTGTAGCCTTTCAACTTTGAAATATATTTCTTATATTTACAACCACTCTGAAATGTCTTACTTTAAAATAAGATCACAGTATGCAAATCTTAGTTTTCCCACTGGACCAGATCTGCTGCCATAATTTCCAGACTTGGATTTTGGCTGAAACACAGAATGGAAAACTCCACAATGCTAAAGTAATCCAAAGTGCTTGGGAAAGCCAAACACCTGTAGTATGTCACTGTGGTCTGTGTATTTTTTTGAGATGATGAGAGCATCCACCTTTTGCTGAAAACAGGAGAGGAGGCTATTAAGCTTCCCATGGGAATAACTTCACACCTAGTGATTCTCATTTTCCATTAGTCTCTACTTCCCTTTGACATTATGCCACTGTGGAACTATTTGGAACGTGTCCTTCTTGGCCATTTAAAACAAATGCCCCCAAAACATTTTATCAGCAAGAAGCAGCTACCTGTTGCTTTTCTTTAACAAATCTTGAATCAAAGCTAAAACATTTCAGTGACTGTTCTGTTTCTGACAGGGCCCTTGAAGTCAGCTCTAAGTGAATACATCTCTAAGCTGGATGGTGTGAAGCTCATCCGGAGCAACAAAAGGCTTGGAGTCATCCGGGGTCGGATGCTAGGAGCTGCACGGGCAACCGGTGATGTGCTCATCTTCATGGATTCACACTGCGAGTGTCAGAAGGGCTGGCTGGAGCCCCTCCTGGCCAGGCTGGCCAGCAACCGGTAAATATCCCTGTGGCCTCTGGGCTCCCTGTGTATGCTCATTTCCACTGAAAGAAATGTACTTGGAAAGTGTTGGGTAGCTTTTTTTGTCCTGCCTTGGTTACCTTCTTGCTTCTGGTCACATTGCTTTTATTTTCTACCTTATCACCATAGGCATCACTCTGATATGCGAAATGCAGGACAGGTCACGCAGCTGTTAACCCTCACTTCACACCCAGTGTCACTGAAATTTCAGTGTTTGTATCCAGTTAGAGCTATAAGAAGGCTTCCTGGTGGTCTGAATTAAAAAGGTTGCAGTCTCAACTTCTTTGCAAATGGGCAAACATCCGCCAGAGAAATTACTGCATGACCCCATTATTTTTACTTTTTGACTGTTTCAGTGATAAAGCCAAGAATAAAATTCTTTGTCCTCCTGAGCCAATTTGGCTATGTACCGATGTCACCTGTACCATTTCTGTTCTGCAGAAAAAAACAGATTTCCTGGGCAGCCTAGACAGTTCCAGCTAATCACAGGTACTTTCACTGACACCAAATTGATGGAGTAAGGTAGAGATTCATATTTCTGAGTCTTTCATGTTTAGGGTGGTGCTTGGGCCTGCTCTCTAGTGTACAGCTGAGCTCATTTGTGCAGTCCACAAGTCCTTCAAGGAGATTAAAAGCACTGCAAATGGTTCCAGAATTACATGTCAGTAAATCCTTTATTAAAGGGACTTTTCTGAAAGAAAAATTTGTACATTAACTTGTCTATCATTAGCCTTAAGCCACTTGGGAAAGAATTACTTGCTAGAGGGAGTAAAATAAAAAAAAGTCCTTAAAACTCTTACCAGACCATTAAACAGTCTAAAGACCAAAGTCTAAACACTAAAGACCTTCAAAGGCTGTTCCGAGGCACTGGAACAAGATGCTTTTATGGCTTATTATGTTTCCTTATAAGAGAATTAATGTGAGTTTTTAGAAATTATTGCATCATTTGAATGAAAACATTAAGAATATTGAAAGCAAGAGTAAGGCTGCCCTAGGATTACAGGAATATTCTTTTCAAAAAGATTCCTCCTTGGAAAAGCAGATTATTTTTTGTTTGCTGACTAATTAGATGGTTTATTATGAATATACTTCATGATTCTTCTGCCTTGAGCTATAGTCTGTTTTTGATGTTCATGCAAAACTCCTGTGTGTTGGCCAGTCCTTATTCAGGGGTGTATTGCTGAAATAAAGATTCTTGGAGGAGAGCTCCAAGTGAAGGGAGAATTACAATGGCCAGAGAGAAGTTAGGACCCCACCACAAGTGTCAAAAATTATCTTTTGTTGAGGGAATGCAAAGCCACCAAATCTACTATTGTTCCAAGATTCTGTAGCCCTGTCATCAGGGAGTGAGAAAGGAATTCTCTTCATCTATAAGGGCCCATATGCTCATTCACTCCTCCAGGAGAGCAGAATTTAACACTGAGTTAGCTAATGTCTAATTGGATTAATGAAGCAAAAGTGGAAGAGCGTTTAGATAATGGCATGAGCTACGCCATCCCTTTCTGTATGCCGTACCAGTCACTGTGCCTGACTCTGGAAGCTCTGTCGCTGCTAGTGTGGGCAACCTGTGATATTTTCCATTGCATAGGGAAGACAAGCTCTAAGGCATCTGGCAACCACTTTCACATACTGTCCCTCTTTCTCCAGCTGAAAAATGGTGATAATAACACTGACCTGATAAGGAAGTTCATTCATGATTTTTTGTAAATTGCTTGCAATGCTTGCATGGGGATCACCATGGAAATGTAAAGCATAGTCAACTTGGCTTCATTTAGCAGTTGAGGAGCTGTTAAATTGAATCATGTGTGCTCCCTGAGACTACCCAAATGAGGAAAATACAGTGAAACAAAGCTTACAGTGACTAGTGAAATATCCATCTTTCCTCTTCTTAATGTACCAGTCAAGCTGTAACTCTGCACTTTCACTGGAGAGTCAGGATGGGAAGTTACTTATCTAGAGTGAGTGAGTTGTTTCCTGGCAAGTCAAAATGCAGCCTTTCCAAAGCTCAAACCTTTGCAGGAGCTTAAAGGATCTGGATGGAAGTTTTAACTTTGAAAATTGTGATTAAGCCTAATTTTCTAGACTCCAGATCTACCACTATTATTGTGACCTGTCTTAGAATGATGCTGAGATCCTTGCCCGAACTGAGACCCCACTGTGAGTTGAACACACTCACAACAAGACAGTTAACCCCAGCATTTAGTAGCCTGTGGAAATGACATATAGGACAAATAGAAGAAAAATTATTCCAGTTTTACAGGTATGGAAATATTTGACAGATATTTGGCTTGCTCTGAGTGATGGTATTTCATCTCCCTGCGTGATGGCTTTATTCACTAACAGAATCAAATTTATTTTTCCGCAAAAGTATTACATCTTTCTAAAATCATTGAATGTGTATTTATGAGCACCTTGACTGGGATTAGTTCTGTGAACCATACCTAACGAATTGACTGGGAAGCTGTGCATCAGCTTAGCATATTGCCTAGAGAATGGTTCAACGGTTAGTAAAGTATTCCTTGACATTTTGATTATTCAAGGATGAATACTGTAGGTACCTGGGCAATATTAGAAAACTAGAGCAGATGCCTCACAGATCATTTAATTTGACAACTGTTTGTGTTCCAAGCTAATTCCAGGTGAATGGCATGGTGCATAGCAATGCAGCTGTGCCATTATTACAGTTTGAAGGGTTTGCCTTTTCCAGGAGACTGCGGAAGACAGCTGCTATTTTTTATTCCGTCCAAAGGCAGTGAAAGGCAAAGGGAGCATATAATGAACTGTACCATGAAGCCTTGAAACTGTTGTTCCCTTAATCTAAAACCAGTGGCCATTAGGCTGAAGCAGAATGATTTTAAAAAAAGAAAAAAGATCCAAAGAGTGTTTCCTGAGAATACTGCGTGAAAGCAAAATGAACCTTGGTTATGTCCTTGACAGGGAGTTCGCATCTAAAAAAGGTCTGGGCACCATAACTGTGGCAGAGGGGTGGCTTGCAAAGGGGTAGCTGGCCCTCAGGACCTTTCTCCTGCTCCTTATTGTAAGGATGTTTCCCTCTGTGCCTATACCACAGCTTGAGTATTACATTTGAAAACAGAATCCCGTAACGTTATTTAAAAAGCTTATCTAGTTTCTAAAATTCTACTTAGCACCATGATTCTAGGTCACTAATCTTTAATGAAAATGCTGGTAAATAGAATTAGAAATTAGCATAGCAGTGGAAAGGTATTTCGTCATCTGTCTGCTCCCATTCAGGAGTAAATGGCAGCCTCAGCTTGCAGAAACAGGAATATAAAATAGAGCTCTGCTGTCCCAAAAATTTCTATCTGGTTATGATTTTGTAGTAATATACTAGAGAGAAGGGAAATATTTTGCACCAACGATGAACAGCTCATTCATCTCTTTTCATCTGACTCCCCACTTTTCAGTGGCCCATGTCCCAGCTTTTTGAGCTACAAAATACATAAGCCATCTGTTTTCTGACTTCTCACAGGCAAGCATGATGTTATCCATTCAGAGCCCATACAACCCCAGCATCTGATCATGCAAATCCATGTTTTGAAAACCTTGCATATCCTTCATATAGAACAGCCTATTTCTTGGGATTTCTGTGTTTGCTTGATCCTTTTATATCCTCTATTTTTCAATAATACTCATTTCAAATTTAGTAAATGTTCTGCATTTACATGGTATGTTATGGGAAGATGTGCTATCTCTTTACAATCTTTCACAGTTAATCAGGACCAAAAGGTGACCTATTTTAAAGAAGTTGAGGTAAAGAAACTGAAGATGAGAATCTAAAACTGAAAGCAAATATTACTGCTAAACACAGGAGCAATGAGGATTTAGGTGCAATTCATGGCACAGCCTGACTGTCCAGTGTAGAAACGTGTAGGTAACCCCTACAGATTTTGTTACCCCATGTAGGAGTTTGAATATTGTAGCAGAAAAGACAGCTTCAAGAATTGTTATTTTTTAATAAAGCATTCCCTTTGCACTCCACCTAGCTGAGATTTATTTAGTGCATAGCATATGAATAGTCCATCCATTCCAGGAGATTGAGTTTGTCTGGAGTTGGTCTGTAGGGCAGTATTTAAGTAATTCTTTAATAGCTTCGCCATTCCTGATCACTGCATTTTATCTTTTTATTAACCTCATCTGATTTCAAATGTTTTGCATTGCTAAGACTTCGGTTAGCCAGGAAGGTGCTTTCAGTGAAAATGCAGGATGCTGTGAAAACAGCTTGGGTCCTCAGTTACTCACTGAAGTTTAAACTATGTGCAGAGACAGAGAACTTGGACTGCCTGGATTTCCTAGATACCTAATTTTTGCAAGAGTAATCCCCTCTAACACCGGTTGAGAAAACTACCTCTTTGCTTTGGGGGGCTTTTTGTTCCTCCTTATTTAAGGGGGGATTTCAACAGACTAAAATCTATTTCCTTCCCAGATACACAAAATACAAAGAAAGTATAAGTCAATAAAAAACATTTTCAAAGAAAGTGTATCTAAAACTTCAAAACAGATATGCTAATTAAATCTTCCTCTCTTCGTGTTGCTTAATCTAAAAATAGAAAAGAACATAATGTCCACGGTCAAGGGTCATGGGAAGACCCTTTCATTACCAATTGTATTTGGTTGAGAAATCCCAAACCAGGAAACTGTTCTTGTTTGAGTTGCTCTTTTTCATGGAATTGTGACCTTTTGTAGTTCATGTGCATTCCAAGCATTTGAAATATTCACAAATTCTTCAAATGGTTCAAAGCATTGCTGTTAGTTGTATTTGAATTTCCTGTTTTTGCCTTTCCTTGGATTCCACAGAGTAAAATTAGCAGTAGTTTGCCAGTGTTTCATTTCAAGTGCCAAGAAGCTGCTGTCTGCCTGTTACCCAGTTAAAACCAAGAAGAATAGCTAAGAACATCTTCCAACTCTCAATTACCTTCTCCTGCAAATTTGCATTTAGAACCGCCATCTCTGAATATGCAGAAAACAGATTTTTTTTAAAGAAGCATTAATACCAATCAAAAAATAGGTAAACAGTGCTTGATTAAGATTAAAATTGGACATTAGCCATTTTTCACACAAGATAAAATTTCTGGATTGCTCTATTTCAGATCAGAAAGATCCTCCCAATTTTTAGTTTTAAGAAAGTGAGTTTCTACTAATTTCAGCAGAGCAACACTACTTTATACTAAGTGAAGATCTAGAATCACTCTTACAAATGTAGTCTTGAAAAATGTTAATCTTGGCATTCTGAAAGAGTTACTAGATTAGTAGCTCTAAAACACAGTTATCAGTTTGCGCTCTACGATTGTATGGCAAAGGAGATTAGATTTTATTTTGTTCTGGTTTACTACTGAATTTATCCAGGGTAGAATGTGACCTATTCAGTGAGTTAGTTTCAGCTGTCTTAAACACTGTAATTGTCCACATCCTACTTTTCAGGTAGTTCAGATCATTGCTCGGTCTCCAAACCATTAGAATCTGTTGTGTCATTACAGGTATTTTTCTTGAACAGCACTGAAGAATCAATGCCCAGTTACAAGAACTACTACTGTGGTGCTTACCCTTGTGAGCAATTGCACTGATACCAGAAGCATCATTGGAGTTTGGAGTTTTATAGTTGCAACAATTTAAGGTGGATCCAAAAAGAAGGACAGGTTTTAAATGGATGAAATAATATGAAAATATAGGATAGTCTGAAATCATTTGATCCAGAATATATCTGAGCATATCTAAGTATTTGCATTGTTTCTGTCTTGACTTTTCAGTTCATGTGGTCTGGTCTTCATGGTCAAGGTCTTTTGAATGGTTTAGTCTACTTTGCCTCTGGCTTCTTCTGGTATTTCCCTCTTGACTCTGAAATTGTAAAATAAACTACCCTGGGTCATTAGTTCCTCCATCCTGTCTGGATGAGAATGGATAAACCAGTAGCAGTAGACAGTGTGGGTTTCAGCAAGTAGCAGCAAACCAAGGTGGGAAGTGTACAACTGCAGCTACTGTCCAAGCCAGCCAGTGGTCAGAGATACTCAAAACACTGGAGAATGCAGTTGGCTGTGGAAATTACTATTACAGTGACTTTTAGTTTCTGAAGTTTAGTCATATAAAATCCATTTAACTTGTTAGGTGGATTTGTCCCAGCATATCAAAGGAAAAATACCTGTTTGTGTGAGTCCATCAGGACACTACCTCTCAGTAACTTAGAAGCAGTTTCCTTTCAGTGCTGTTAGTCAGTAAAACTTTCAGTAGAAAGGCTGCTGCTGGCTTGAGCACTAAGTGGTTTCTCCTGTCCTGGATGCAAAACTGTGTCACAGGGGTATCATTAAGAGGATCAAGGGAGGATATCAGCTTTAGTATTTTTAGTATAATTTCTTTCCATTTCTTCTTGATTCCTGCAGAGGGATGACAGCAACTCACTGCCTTAAAGTATATGCCTACAAATGCTGCATGTGACCATAGAATTTTCTCACCTATTTATAAAACCAAATGCTTGTTTCTAAGAGTGCCTATTATTGCATGTTACAAAGGGTGGTTTTACATCTGAGCAGAGAAATATAATCACTTTTCTATTTTAAATCTTTCTGCTTTTAGCTTGTCACAGGACAGTCTGCTTTTATTAGGAAACAAAGAAATAACAGAGTCATTCTAAAGCAATCCCCTTCATAGTTTGTACAATTCACTGACAATCAGTAGTCTGTGTTTCTCCATGGGCTTCTAAAATTCTCTACAGGAAATGGCAACTGTGATAAAACAAAGTTTGGAGTTTCCCCCCACTCTGATACTGGAAAAATATTAGTAATTGTAGAGGCAGAGAAGATATGTCAAGATTACATTAATATCACCCAGAGCTACCCTCTTTCTTAGCTGGTTCTGGTCTTTGCCATGCAAAAGTACAAATGCCTCACTGCACTGGAGACCTTTCTGAGATGTCCTTTCTTCGTTGATAGAACTGTGTTTTAAGCAAATTTCTCTCAAGCAATTTCTGACCAACATACAAGTTTTTCAAAGAGGAGATAAAAAACATCTACTTTTTTTGCCCCAAAATTGACCATTTCATTTCTCTCTCTCTAACAGAAGTTATTTTCTAGGGAAATAACTACTTGAGAATAATTTCCTATACAGACATTCCTACTGTAGAACAAGAGTAATTTTTTCCAACGTACTTTAATCCCTCTTATATGTTACTGATTTTTCTCCAGAGGAACTATAGTCAAGCCCTTACACTGAGACCAGAGGCTATCCTTTCTGCATAACAGAGAAGAAATAGATACTGTTGTTCTTCAACACCTTTTCCTGCAGTCCCTAATACCACTGCCTTTATACTCTGACAATTTCCAAATATGATATGTCATTGACCTGGAAACAAGGAACACCGAAGGCTCTTCTGAACTACCGGTTAATTCCAGGATGATGTGCAAGCATGCTGCAAAATACTGACTTGTGTGCCGTGGGGAAATGTCTAATGCCTCTTCTCAGACTAATTCAAATTTAACTCAAGATAGAAATGAATTGAAGGATTGCCACTTATGGTGTAATGGCTCTGTTCTGGCTCTTAAAAGTAGATTCCACACTGTGACAGTGCATTTGCAGGAGCATTTTAAGCTTGTGATAAAATACAAACAGAAACTGGTTTATGAACTCAGTAAATGATGTTTTTGCAAAACAACCAGCAGAAGAAACTAAGGATAAGTGTACTCTTCACTGGCCTGAAGTGACAAACTTCAGTTTGTGTGTAGAGTGTATGTGAAGTGTGTGGAACAGCTACAGAAAAATCAAAGGATAGTAAAGTGTGTGAGGCCAAAATCATCTTTTGTTATAAATTTTGCATCCATGAAGAGCCTGTAACATCAGAGGCTGGGAGTTCTGTGTGAAATAGCTTTATAAGAATTCTGAGTTAATTCATAGCAAAATGCTGAATAGCTTTAAATGACAATAAACTATTGATCTTTAGATTCTTCACTGCACGCTCAGTATTCCCATGCCCTGGGCAGGGAAAATAAGAGCACTCAACATTTAGAGGAATGGTTATGCTTGACAGTGTCAGAGAGGAGACCTAGTGTTTGCTAACAGAGTAGTGAACTTAATGGTATTGTGTTTTTCAGAAACAGCGTCGTCTCCCCTGTCATAGATGTCATAGACTGGAAGACTTTTCAGTACTATCACTCTGTGGGCCTCCATCGAGGTGTTTTTGATTGGAAATTAGATTTTCATTGGGAACCAGTGCCAGAGCATGAAGAGAAGGTACGACAGTCTCCCATCAGCCCTATCAGGTAACAGTCCATCAAACAATACGCCTCCACTCAGCTCAGCAGCAAACTGTGCAGTTTGGGTCATCTTCCAGCTCACAGATGTGAGAGATGTGGTTACTTGCATATCCTCAGTTAATATTTTTGAAGGGATAGGTTTTTTGTTTACACTGTTTGTTTTGGCCCTTAGTTATCATTCTAACTAGATTGCAGTCACGCTTTCAACATGACCAATATTTTCCACACATTGACACAACTGGTGTACAGCCTGACCAGACAAGGTGTGGAGGTTTGTAGGGAAAGCAAGAACGGGTCATAAAGAGTTAAAAGTGATGTCTTAATCATGATCTGTTTGTTTCCTTTTTCTGATGTACATGCATTCCACATTTCCCATTGTTCTTAGCCTTATTTGATAATTCAACTCTTGACTCCCTTCCCCAAGCAAATCCTAGAATTAGACTCGAGTTGTTCTTTCTTTTGGTTAGATAATCAATTCATTCGAGCTTATACAGAGCAGTATTCAATCATTTTTTAATACTATCTCTATGGAAATGGTGGGATTTTCACACTTCACGTAATTCCTTATCCAAAACTCAAGGTGTTCACTTTCAAACTGTTTTCTACACAGGAGTCCTGTGGTAGCTGGTGCAGTGGTAGCCATGGATCGACATTACTTCCAAAATACCGGAGCTTATGATTCTGACATGACCATGTGGGGAGCAGAAAATCTAGAGCTGTCTATAAGGGTAAGAACCTTAATTAAAACATCAAGTTGTGGTAACTATTGGGCTTTTAAGGAACCTAAATGAAAAGGAAAGAAGATATTTTTAAAATAAGTGCAAAACTTATCAGGGTATTCAGATTAAAACCTTCTTTGCTGAAGTCTATCCCCATGCTCTGCAGTCTGTCAGGACAAAAATATGCAGCTGCTCTGGGTTAGGAGCATTATGTCGGGAGAAGGAAGTTTTGTTGGCTATCACTATCTGCCTGAGGACTGAGTCACTGTTTTTGGCACCCTCTGAAAGCTGCCTCTTCTATTTTGGCATGTAACATGCACCAAAGGGAGAGTACCTTTATTTCTTTGCCAACCTGTAGTTTTAATAACAAATTATTTATATTAAATCCTTTGCATTGATTTTTGCTGAATACATAGAGTAACTGATATTAAAAAGCAATGACAATTGCAAGCACAAAGGGTATAGTCTCTTTAATGTCCCAGACAAGAGAAAGTGTTGCCCCCAGGTCTCTCCACGACACTGCACTGTTTGTGCACAGAAAAACATAAAAGCGTATAAACAGCCTTGCTGGGTCAAACCAGAGGTCTGAATGCCCAGTATCTGTGGGGAACAGTGTATAAAGAAGAATATAATAAGGCTCTTGCTGTTTCCAGCAATGTGCAGCTTAGGATTTCCTGAGGCAGAGTCTACAGTAAAGGAGCTTCTTCTTTTCAGATAAAGGTAATCTAAACAAGGTAACCTGCTTTTGCGCTTTCACCTGTGTTCCAGACCTGGCTCTGTGGTGGCTCTGTAGAAATTATTCCATGCTCCCGAGTTGGGCATGTCTATCGGCATCACATTCCCCATGCTTTCGCCTATGAAGAGGCCGTTGTGAGGAACAAAATCCGGATAGCAGAGACCTGGCTGGGTCCGTTTAAAGAGAACTTCTACAAGCATGACACAGTGGCTTTCTTAATCAGCAAGGTAAAGACATCTGTAGTGGTTTGTTTCTGAGGGAAGGCATGTGAGTTTAGGTAGGTGAAGAGGGTGGAATAGGGGTGGGAGTGTCTGTGTGCAGTCAAACATTCAACGGGCATGGGGCTGGGGATGTACTTTTTATGAAACCTTCCAGTGGAAGAGCTGTCAGATCAGGAAGGGAAGAAAGAAACTTGTGCCTAAGTTCAGCCTTGTGCTTGTTGAGTATGACCTCTTCTCCAAATGACTTATTCTTCAGCTTGCGCAACAAACTGTGGTTTATTTTTATAACAATAGTACAAGGAGGGTTGCAGTGCCTCTGAGGGTGTGTGCTCAAAGGACTCTCCTGGAAGATTCATTCTTTGTTACTGAAGGTCTTCCTCATATGGTTCCTGAGGATATTCAGTATTATTCACAGACATGTGGCAAATTGTGGTGTCTCTCCTACTGGAAGGGAACATATCTGAGTGGTCTAGTGACAAAAAAGGTGGTTTTTTTCCTGAACTGACAGATGTCCAGAAGCAACTGATCTGAGAAAGTCAGATTTCAACATAACACTATTTACAAGTAACTTTTTCATTAGAAGCATCTCACAGGCAGCAGTCCAACCTCCAGGAATTTGGATTAGACAGGCTTGCAGCCAGGTATGTGGTGTAGCCCTAGCATGTGGCTACACTTCAGTCATGTGAAGGTTACACACACAATAGACAGACAACAACTGCAGAATGGCCATGGTTGTTTTTTAAGCCACTGGACAATCCATTGCAGATCAGGGTCAGTCAAGGAAGAGTATATCTCTTGTATTACAAAGTAGTTTGTTCATCTGGAGTCATGCAGCTGTGGTAAATGTTGTTGATGTAGTTAATGTTGTTAATAATGTCAAGTTGTTAATGCTGCTGCAGTTGTCAGGAATTCTCTGGCTCCAGTACCTTTTCTTGTAATGAAATACTCTCCTACAAGGCAGTGGGCCAACTTGTGAGCAATTTTGAATGAAAGTGTCATTCACCTTCTTGTTCATTTAACACAGCCATGCTTTTAAGGAGAAAAAGATTCACTGAAAGCATTTAGACAGAGCACAGGTAGGTGCTGTGCAAAGTTTCCCTTAAGTTTTGCTTCTGTATTTCATAGAATCACAGGATCATAGAATGGTTTGGGTTGGAAGGGACCTTAAAGACTATTTAGTTCCAATTCCCCTGCCATGGGCAAGGTTGCTCAGAGCTCCAACCAGCCCAGCCTTGAACACTTTCAGGGATAGGGCATCCACAACTTCTCTGGGCAACCTGTTCCAGTGCCTCACCACGCTCACATTAAAGAATTTCTTCCTAACATCTAATCTAAACCTACTCTCTTTAGTTTAAAACCATTGCTCCTTTTATAAGCCCTCTTTAGGTACTGGAAGGCTGCTCTAAGGTCTCCTCAAAGCCTTCATTTCTGTTCAATTTCATCAAATGATCCCAAATCTGCTCTTTGCTTATAGTGGGAGGGACTTCACTCCCCCTCCCCACCCACTCAGAGGATCAGGGGCTTAGGAGAAGAGGGAAGTCTGACTGCCTACAAAGACTGAAGAAAGAACTCACTGAGTACCTCAGCCTTCTCCATATCAGTCACCACCAGTTCACCTTCTTGCTTATCAGGGGGATACACTCTCCTCGGCCTTTCTTTCTGGTCTATGTACTTAGAGAATCAGTTCTTGTGATTCTTCCTGTCCCTTGCCAAGTTTTGTTCCAGCTTTGCCTTGGCTTTCCTAACCCCATCCCTATACATTCAAACCATATCCCTGTACTCTCCCCTGGTCACCTGTCCCTGCTTCCACTGTCTGTGCATTTCTTTCTTACTTTTCAGTTTGAGGAGCAGATCCTTGCTCAGCCATGCTGGTTTCGAGCCTGCCTTGCTCGATTTTCCACACACCGGAACAGAGAGCTCTTGTGCTCTAAGAAAAGCGGTCTTAAAGAGCTGCCAGCTCCAGCCAGCCCCTCTGTCCTTAAGGACAATTTCCCAGGGCATCTCCTTCACCAGCTCCTTAAACAGCTGGAACTTTGTTCTTGCAAAGTTCGGGGTCTTGATTTTTGCTCCTCACCAGGCTGACACTCCTCAAGATCACAAACTCAACAAGGCCATGGTCGCTACAGCCCAGGCTGCCACCAATCCCAGCAGCTCTAATGAGCTCATCCACAGTCCTGAGCACCACCAGGTCCAGCAACGCTTCACTTCTGATTGGTTTGTCTAATACCCAGACAGTCCTGCGTGCTCAGTCATTGCAAGAAAGCTCAGTCATTGCTAAGAAAGCCAGATTCAGCTGGAGCTGCATTATAGTGGGGAGAGGAACAGGGCTGAGTGCTGGCGTGACTTCTCTCTTGTCACCTAGTCTGACCTCCTTACCCTCCACGGGTGGATCTCCAGTCAGTCTGCTAATCCTATAGTCTGTGACTACTACACTTCCTTTTTTACTCTATTTTCACACTTTTTTCAAAGCTTTTCTCTCCTTGTCTGTGTTGTAGGTTCGAACTCCACTGGCCATTAGTTCATCAGTTGACTCACAAGGGTTACAGCCGTGTATCCAAAAGGACACTAGGCCAAGTCTTTTTAAATGGGCAGTTAGGTCCTTAAATAATTTAATAATTTCCTGAAGGCTTTTCTTGTCAGCTTAGAAGCAATTTTCTGTACTAAAAACTACACTCACCAATGATACAGTTTACTATCTGTAAGCAGCATGACCTTTTGCCTGAGTTTATTCTAGCCAGAATACTTTCAGTACTTCTAAGTATGATGCTCTCTCAGATGATCCATTTTATTACCTCTGTGCCCAACATACCATAACATAAACAGCTGTTTTTCTCTTTTTCTTTCTTTCATAGCCAATATTTTCAGCATGTCAGTGCAGCGGGATGTCATTCAAAAGGCACAAGCAAGCAATGACATTATTGCTGCTCAGCTGCAAAGGGCCCTGTGGGGATTTATTGCATTGAGAGAGTGAGCAGAGCAAGCTATGGGCCACTACAAAATTTCTGTGAGCCTTGATGGCCAATATTGCCCACTGCAGAAAATAACCAGTGACCCCCATTAAGTTCTCGGTTTATGATCTGAATCACATCTTGCACAGGATGCCTATGGTGAAGAGATGAATAAGGCTCTTCCCAGCTCTCTACTATTTCAGCCACCATCTCCTTTGCTCCTTTTCTTGTGTGGTTTGCTTATTTAGTTTACAAGCACAGTTTCCTTTCAGACTGGTTTACAGGAATAATGATTTTCTTTACGTTATTTACACCATTTATTCAGCATCAAATGCAAACTGTAACTAGTATGACAAAATGAGATTTACTGCCATTATCTTCTTCAGCCAAAGCAGTCTCATGAGAAACATCTCTTTTTAAGAGAAGCATTTTACTTTTCTCCTTCCATTTTCCAGGAAAACCTCTTAGGGGACAAGATTTGTGTGATGCTGAATTGCTGAACTTTGTTCTTCTGTTTATTGAATCTAAGACTGACACTAAACTATGAGGTTCTCTTTAACATATCGCAACTGTTGAGCATTGCCTGTGCAGTTTACAGGGGCTGGCAAACAGTGCCACATAGCACGATTGATCCCTGCCTTTAGAAGCCGAAACTTCGCCCTTGATCTCTAAGGCCCTTAATTTGTCACTGTTTTCCACGTTGCAAAGTCCTTTTTATGGATGCAGAGAAATAGCTGGTCTGAGGAAAAAGTTATTTACAGGCACATCTTCGCTTATGTTACCAATTTTAATTTTTGATGTAGAAATCCAAACCAGCCTCCTGGAATCCCATCCCAATGGCATTTTTAAAAAGTAGAAGCATGAAGGGGGTAGATCTATTGCTGGAAAGAAAGAGGAGAAAGACTGTTAAGGCTTTGTGAGATGTTTTTAATATTTGGGCACCAAGAGATTTAGAAAACTGTTTTGTGTGGTTTTGAAGCTGAAGGATTAGACACTTAACTACTTAGAGTTTTCAGAACCCTGTTAGCCATCTTCCGTGCTAAATACTCTCAAATATTCAGACTGTCAGTCAGTCCTTTACAGTGCAGATGTCCATAACTGCACCAAGGGTTGAAGGAATTTGTCTTTTTTCAGAACAGAGGAAGAGTTGATATTGTGTGTGTTTATAATTCAAGAAAACACAGAAATCATAGGAAAGGTTTTATGAAGTTATAGCTGCAAAACAAATTTGTTTACTAGATTTAGTAACTGTCAAATAATATATTTTGGGCTAAATTCTATCATCACTTATGCCCTCTGATCATGAAGGACTGACAATAACTGTGTAATCTGGGCTGTTAAAGGCCAGGAAATTGAGTTTTACTGAGAGGGACAAATTCTGTACTGAATGAGAATCCAATACAATACCACTGAATTTCAGTGCAGCAAGTATCAAACTTGGTCTTGACTTTTTAAAATAAAAATATAACAAAGACTGATTTATCTTGGAGTATAACAATAATTTTTAGAGGAAATACTTATTTTCACAATGTATGCTACTTCTGAAATATTTACTTCTGTCACAATGCCAGACTGTGGCTGTTTTAGCACAAAGTTTGAGAAAGGCTATAGCTGGACCTCCTCCTTTGCAAGAGATATTGATAAGAGACGTATATCAGTATCTGTAACATGTAGGCTAGAAAAAGTGGTAGAAACAATTCCTATTTTCACTCCTATCATCTCTAACACAAATACACTAGTGACCTTGTTGCCCTTATGCTTTCTCCCTTTCTCCACAAAGGCAGAGAAGCCAGACTGCAGTGAGCGCCTCCAGCTACAGAAGAGACTGGGCTGTAGAAATTTCCAGTGGTTTGTATCAAATGTGTACTCTGAACTCTCTCAACCTGGAGACACACCAAGATTCTCTGGCAAGGTAAGAGAAAACATCCTATAAAGAATGATCAGTGTTTTTCATTGTTCAAAGACTCCAGTGTCACTTCTGTGTACTCAGGGAGCATAGAGTGAGTAAGAGGCTGTTCCTGCTTTGAAACCTTTATTGTCCAAACAGACAATGCAACAAGGGTGGGAGGAGAAAGAAAAGGACAAAGGGCTAGTCCAAATTCTCACATAGATGTTGAAACCCAGCCAGGAACTGAACCCAGATTATCTGACTCAATTCAGTGTCACAGCTCAGAGGATCCTAACCTTAAGTTTTTAAGGTACCATTAGTAAAGGAAAAGAATTGTGTTGCCTCATGGAGATGGCAACGGCAACAGCAGCTGAGATATCTCTGTGCTGATCCATGTGCACAAAGAGAAAAAAGCATTTTTTCAGTTCTGCACTTCTCTCAAGGACAGAAGTGGTAGCAATAGCAGTTCCTTGGCTGACTGTGTACAGGAGGCAATATTCTCAATGGGGGGGGGTGTTTTAATAACTCATAATTGATAATCATACTTCATTAAATATTAATATTCCCAGCAGGCTTAACAGAAGGGAGTTTCCCCCAAAAAGGCAACAAGGTCCACTAATTAATTCACATTCTTCTATCTGGAGTCATTTTACTATTTTGTCTGCTCTTTGTTTTCCAAGTTTGCTTGAGAAGAGTGTAAGAACTGAGTGTAGATGACAGGAATTGTCACATGTTTCTTTTCTTCTGGAATATCTTGGGTTTTTTTCTGACTGCAGTGTCCAATTGAAGTGCAATTTTCCATTAGCATAAAAAGTTTGAAAGATTTCTTTTAATTAAAAGAAATAGTTAAAACCAGAAATGAGTATCTCCAACTTAAACAAAACTCAGTGGGTAGCACTGACCTTCGGTGAAACTGTTTTTTATATCGGATCAGTTTGCAAGATCAATGTGCAATATCTAGGCTGGAAAAAAGTAGTGCCTGAATTATGAACAAAATCATGTATCATAAAGGGATAGAATTACAAAAATGTTAGCTGAAGGATATTTTGGTTGTATCCAATTGTGAG
Organism: Cephalopterus ornatus; assembly: GCA_013396775.1. Taxonomy (NCBI): domain Eukaryota; kingdom Metazoa; phylum Chordata; class Aves; order Passeriformes; family Cotingidae; genus Cephalopterus; species Cephalopterus ornatus. The sequence continues at coordinate 70,835 of VZRE01009955.1, forward strand.
TTATTTCAGTATAAATCTTTACTTACAGCTTTACAATGCTGGTGTTGGCTTCTGTGCAGATTACAGACCTGGAAGAGGCACTGCAGAAAGCTCCATCAAGCTCTCACCTTGCAGTGACAGTCTCACCCAGGTAATGTACACTTTGAGTATATAGGCATTGTGTCAGATCTAAGGAACCATGCAGAAGACAGTCACTCCAACATGTAAGTAGCTGGGTTGACACAAGTGGAAATAACTGATGTGTTCAGAATTAGGCATGCGTTAAGGTAAAGACACCCACGCTTCTGCAGCGTAGTAATTTGAAAAATGGTAGTGTTTCATGTGTCGCTGATACCCACACTTTGCTCCAGCAGACATCATTAAGTGCCTTTTTGTGATAGTGTCTGGGGAACAGGAAGCCTGTGAGTAAAAGATACATAACAGTTCCAGAATAATGGGAATGGGTTTCCCCCATTAGTGACTAAAACTGAAGTTTAGTGTCTAAACTGCAGTCTAAAATAGGAGGGAAATCCATGTAGACTCCCAAGCTGAAATTAGTCTAGAAAGTTCCTGCTTTAAAGGAAGCCAAACCAATACAGACTGACTGCAGATATTTATTCCAAGTCCCAAGCAAGTTTTCCTGCTCACACTGAGCTCAGAGTGAGTTGCAGGCACATTTCTAACTGCATTGTGTGAGGACACTGCCAGAAACACCCTTCTGTTCAAATATTTATTAAACTAGAAAATTTTATTACAGGAAGGGTTTACTTTATACATAATTGTAGTTCACAAGGCCTTTTCTTAGGTAAATAGTTATGCCAGAATTAGCTAGCACAGGGTCAGGGTTGACGGGTCTCCACCACTTGTGTTCGGGTTGCACCTTTACAAACACGAACAGGAAATTGTTTTTGGAATTAGCATTTAGAAATTATTTGGGATGTCTGTCCATCATTGTTCAAACAAACTCCCGCTCTTCCAGCACTTTGAATATAACAGCGTGAAGGAAATCCGGCTTGGTTCCGCTCCGCTGTTTTGCTTTGATGTCAGACACGGGAAGGTTATCCCTCAAAACTGTACAAAGGAGACAGACAACAGCCACCAGCACTGGGATGTCCAGGAGGTCAGTAGTGTCTCTGCTGTGAGGGAAAGCCTGGTGACTGTGGGATCACTGGGTGATTTACATCATCATGTGGGGAAGGGATGAAGTATTTGAAAGGCAAGTTTCATTTCTGTACCCTTTTCAGCCAGAAAACTTAGGATGCCTCTTGCCCATTTACACTATATGAAACACATTTGGATTAGCAATACAAAGTATGGAAATCCTAACTTTATTCCTATGTCCTTGTTTTCACTGTTTGTCTTACAGGAATAGAATCAGAATCAGTGGTTGTGAAAAAAAGAGCAGGACAAATCTTTGCCGACTTCTTTTGAATAGAAAAAGGGTTTGGGAATCCTGAACCCTCACAAATGAGAGCCCTTTGTGAGAAGGGCTCCTTCTCACAATTTCCTCCTGTATTGTAAGAGAAGAGCAATATCAGAGGGATTCAGTATTATTCAGTGGACTTCACCCAACAGGAACTTCTCTACAAGATTGAAAAACCTCATGCTCTGGGACAGCCAGAAAACAGCAGTTACTGTAGTTGTAGGGATGCAGCAAGTCTCTGGGACAGCTCCTGCTGTAATTTGGTTTGATTCCTAAGGGAAGCACTGGTCCTTCTGAAATTTTATGGCCAGTAGTACTGAGGCTGATGCTGATGACAACCTGTAGCCACAGGAAACAAACAGTGATGGAAAAGAATTCTGCACCTACCACTCCCGTCAGCTTCACAAGGAATTATGAATATTTACCATGCTCTGAGCACAAAGTTAAACCTACTCATTGTGTTTGGAGTAATACTTAAAAAAATTTGAACAGCAAGTCCTTACTGGTGATCTACTGTACATAAAAATTTTCTAGCTTTTACTGGAAATCCCTTATTTTTATTTTGTTCTTTCTTTCCCTTCTTCTCTCCTCTTGCAGAATGGAATGATTGTCCACGTCCTTTCTGGCAAATGCATGGAGGCAGCAAAGAGTGAAGATGAAAAGGACTTGTTTTTGTCTGTGTGTAACAAGAGCGCAAATCAGGTGTGGCAATTTGAACGTTCCCATGGGCTACATCAGAGATGACTGACAAGTCTCTGTGGAGGTCAAGTCTTCAAGACTTAACATTACTTCTGCTTGGGATTTAAGATGCATTTCCTGCATGGACAAGAAAGATGTTTGTGTTTGCTGTAGCATGCGGGGAAGTTAGGAAGGTCTCTTATCTGAAAGCCTGGCTCCTCATTTATTTCTATTTATTCTGTGAAGCAGGGAATAAGGAGACTGTGAGCACAAATAGATTCTCAACTCTGCTATTGCAGAAGACAGTTAAGTTTGCCCTTCGAAGGAAACATGGAAAATTGGCTTCTAGACAGCTTGTCTTCAGCATATTCTGTGACTTCTGAGGATACAGGAAAATTAATGTTTGTGAGACTTTTGAAACCGTAAGAGGAAGCCAGCCAAACCAGGATAAGAGTTTAGCCTTGTTTAACAGCGCACTCGACTCATATAAAAAAAGTAAGTTTTATATGTATAAAAGTATAAGATGTTTCCACATGTAATAGCAAAAACTTTTTTTTCCAACTAGCCTGAGCCAAATTTCTACCCTCTATGAAATTACACAGAGAATAAATTAGCACTTAATTAGGCACTAATCAACTTGGAATACTAACAGTCCTCGGTGTTTGGCACACCCATCCTTAAATCCTTAGTCCGCAATCTAATTTGGATGGGAGAATGAGACTGAAATATTAACAACTTTCTGTTTTGTTTTAGTGACATTTAAGAACAACTCCTCGGGAAACTTTTGTGGTAGAAAGAAGGGTAACAGCTTCTCTGCTTATTTGCAAATAGAAAGAATTGGTGGCATCCATTTGCTCTTGTAAAGCCATGGGCTCAGCTTATTATTATTATTACAGTAACAAATGTGCTGGCTGAAAACAGCAAGTGAAGGGAAACAGCAGGTTTCAACAGTGGCTACCCAGGAAGAAAATACTGGTGCTTGCTTCCGTTTGCTTGCAGCCTTAGTTAAGTATTTCACGCTGTGAGTTTTAGCCAAGAAGATACTGTAGATTCTTGCTGTCGTGGCTCTCCAGGATGATCCTCAAAAGACCAAATTTCCTGGAGAAACTTCTTCTGTAGAGCCTGAATTGCTGCTGACCTGCTGTCTTTGAAAGGGGTGAATGAGATTTGAGCTTAGGTAGCAAGAATGGTCCCATACAGTATGCATTAGCCAAACAATCTTCTACTTTAGTATTTTGTTAGGGTACTTTCAATTTTGGAGTTAAAATCAATAATGATAACACTTTCCAAGAGCCAGCTATGAGAGAAGAACAAAGATTTGGGAGTCTTCCCACATCAGCACCACAGCCAATTTATAGTATAAATCAGTCATGATCCTATGTATTTATTAAAGGGAGTGGGCATCATTAATGAAACTTAGTTAAGTTTCGAGATTTTTTTCAAGAGAGGAAATTGTGGTGGTGTTTTTTTTAATGTCAGCACATTGTTTAGAGAAAGGAAGGAATAACAGAATATTCTGCCCAGACCCTTCCAGTCACCTGTTCTTGGTAAATCACAATAAACTGGTATCGAGCATATAAAATTGGTTACAACAGAAGACACAAACATCATGTTTGGAGTGTTGTCCAAAATATTTCCCAGTGTCTAGTTCCCTGTCTACTTTAAGTGCTACAAATTCCACACTATGTTCAGGCATCACTTCAATCATACCAATTCTCACTCATGCTTTCTTTGATAGCATCAGAATCTAATACTGTTTCTGCTATGTCATTTGAAATTTCCTGTGACATTCTTGAAAATACTGCAACTTTCAGCTGAGAAGATTGTGGCAACTTCTTCCAGAATACCAAGTGATCCCTGACCATTGCCCAGATTTAGGGTGAGACTACAGAATTTTTTAATGCATAAAAACTGAGTAAAATGCTGTTTTATTGACATGTGATTCCTTTATTTAAAATTATAAGTATGCCAGATTTTAAATTATGTATTATTTATTTTATTTTGGACACTACACTGGGAATATCATTTCTTCAGCATTTAGGTTAATGTTAAAAAATGTGTATATAAATATGGTAATTGAACAGAAATGGCATTTATCGCAAAGAAGAATGAAAAGATTTTTGATTTAGAAAGGAGGTGTTTGGAATTAAATTTCAGAGATGTGGACATCTTCATCTTATACTGCTTTTTAACATAATGATAAAAATCTAGAAAATAAGGTTTGCTGTAGAAATACATACAGTAGAAAAGTACATTACCTAATACCTCTTGCAAGAATAAAATGAAAATATATGGTTCAGTACCATTCAGAAAATAATTGTTAAAATACTTGTTTTGTGTAGTAACAGAGTAAACGTGTGTTTGGTTTCCAAGGGAACTAAACTCCAGAGCACAGGCCAGAAGGGAGCTACGAGGTGGTCTAGGAGGTCTCCGTACAGAGACATCCAGGGGACACAGATTGTGTACCGTACCGTGGAGCACACTTCCCTCTAATATAAACACAGCTTATTATTACACACACACACAAAAAAAAAAAAAACAAAGGGAAAGCATTTATCCCTGTTTTTCCTAGTTTCCTTCCTGTATGCCTTTTAAATGCATTGGTTGGTTGTACCAATGCTGTTTCCTCATTGTGCTCATTTACACCCTGCCCCTGTGGTTGGATCCATCAGCTGAAACCTTCTCCTCATGGGAGTGGGCTCAACAAAGGGTCTCTACTAAGGGTGCTGGCGTGTTTTCCTCATTTTTGCCCATCTTTCACGCAACAGTGATGCTTTCAGCATCACAAAACATGAGATTACCTTCAACTCTGTATTTAAGCAGGGTCAACATTCCAGGTTGTGCTAATTCCCACTGACAGGAGAGAAACATAAGAACAGAATGTTTCATGCAAGAATGAAGCAGTTTAAACTTTGAAGGAAGGCCTCCAAAGCAGAGCCTTGGGCAAGAGCAAAGGAATTCCAGCAAAACACGAATAAACATCTTATAGTCTAACTCCACTTGTTTCCTTGAATTTGGCAACCCAGGCATCGCGAATGCTTTGAGCCAAACCCACCCATGAAGGTGAGCTAAAAGGTCAGATTCAAGAACAGGTCACCTTTCAGTTGACAACGCTTTAACTAAACAGCGTGGTTTATTCCTCTCCCAGCAAACGACAAATGGAAGAAAATAAAGGCTTGGTGTATTATTGAACCTACTTTTAAACCGAGACCCATCGTTGACGCAGTCGGTGCTGGCCAGTGGTTGGGGTTTGTCCAAGTAGGTGAGGTGGGTGCCATCACTGATGCAGAGAAACAGAATGGCAGCATTCCTCTCCGTGTGTTAACCTGAAGTTTAGATAGGGGGAAGGAAGGTTAGAGCAACCTTCATGATAAATCCTGCAGCACAGAAACGTTCAGGGTATCTCTCAGTCCATGTGTAAGTGCCTCCAGGTTCTCCCTTACAGACGCTGGTTGAGCTGTAATACAGTCTGCTGATTAAAATGCAATAGCTTCCATTACAGATTTCCTCAGGAAGGAATGGAGCTATGCTCAGGCACCTGAGACAAGAACAGTAACAGCCTAGGTTTTCATAACAGCTGGAAGGTGACATGTGAGAGAGAGCTTTCAGATTCTGACTTTGTATCTCATTTTATTTCCATCAGTTTGATTCAAATTGCAAATGTATTGGAAGAGAGTAAAAAAAGCAGTGTTTTGCAAACATTGGTCACATGTTTTTAAGCTCGTGTTTTTAAGCTATGCAAACTGCACGTCAGCCCTGAATAAAGTATATCAGTGCACAGTGAAATGTATTTTTATTTTCTTCATTGTGTGATGATTTGTTAATGCCTCATTTTCTTCATGCTGCAGCACAGCTGGTCTGCAAAGAACCCCAGTCGGAAAGCCTCCAATGGCAATATTCTCATTTAGCCATCACCTTACAGTCTTACAGAAATGTACAGTAGGACTCTGCCTCCACTGACATCTTATAGGGCGCTTGATTTTGTAGACCTTTGCCATAATTTCTATTGGTTTCAGTGGAAGGGTCTGAATAGGGACTGTAGAAGTAGAATCCCTGGAAAGGAGAATCTCTGGCAAGCATAATCTCTGGCACACACTTCAGGCACTTCAAGGCTGCTTATTCGCCAGGTGGCTTGGAAGGATGTCCCAGAAAAACAATCTGCCTACATGACATGGCAGGCATAGTATTTTTGCTGTCTTTCTAGCTTCTTTTTTGTTGTTGTTGTTTGTTTTGGTAAACTAGCTATCCCTCTTGGAGACTATTATTCGTTAGACATATGGAACAGGATTCACCTCTTCTAACTGGGGCCACTTAAACAGTAGACACAACTAAGGTAGTTGTCTAGGCTTCCTCTACTGCTCAGCAGAGAACACTTCCAGAGGTAACCAAGTAATCAAACAAGATGGGTGAATCACTACCTAGAAGTGCTTGCTTTCTCTACTGATTAGGGAGGGAGTCTTGATTAATTTAGATGGCATGTGTAAATTTTAAACTGGAGTTAGGTAGAAGGAACATCATCTGAAAGGTACCCAGGCTAAAATCCCTTGCAGGAGCCCAGCCCCAGTGCCCAACTCTTCCAATCCCCCAAAGATCTGGCTTTAGGCACAAAGATGACAGCCAAGAGCAAACTTGCTACCATCTGCAGTTTCCTCAAATGAGTTTAATCCGACAGCACACTTTTTCAAGACAGCTTCTTTGCTCACAAATTGAGAGACTCCACCATGTAGGATGCTGTGTTAACAGCATGATCCGGTCCCAAAGGTATAAGAATTTAAATTTTCAGTAAAATCTCTATAATATTTTGAAGATGTTAACTCTAAAATTAATGATAAATCTTCTGCATCTTTCTGTTGAGTAGGCTGGAAAGCTACAGCAAAATTTTCACGACACAGAACAGATACAGGTGCCAGGATTGTTAGCAAGGTTCTTTTTAGCTTGAACCTAAGTTACAGACAGACCAGCCTAAGGGCTGAATACATTATTCAGTTTCTAAGTAGCTCCACAATGACCTTTGTTACAGTCCATGACCTTTGGTAATACTACCATGATATTTATTTACACCAGTGATATTTTTATGTTACAAATTGAGAAAATGGTGAAAGTAATCAATTTTTTTGCAAAATGCCCATCATATAAAAATACCAAATATATTTTAAAATGCCTATTTTGTGCAATTATTGAAAAAATTACTCCCACATTTATTAATCTCTCAGTCTTACAGACTGATAACAAATAATCTAATAATGTCACTTGTATTGTTACAGGCATAAATGAGCTTTAGAGGATTACATCCTTTAGTATTATATTTTTCACTGTATTTTTTCTTAACTTCTTTATATGCTACTAGGTGAAAACTGGGGTTTTTTACAGTCTCTTTTTCATAATTTAATGTAATAATTACATAAAAATTTTAATCTCAGTGCTGAAAGAAAATCCACTGTTACTTTGATGTATCAGGGGTTCATCTCTCAAGATTGAGAGTATCAGATATTTACACCTGAGTACGAGCCACTGGGAGGCTGTTTCTGTCGATCACTCTTTATACATACAGTTTGGGATTATCGAACGAACCAAAAGTTCGTAGTCAAACCAAAATGTTTAATGCAAAACAGTCCTACAGAGATAACAGGTCATTGCATTCTGTCATCTTTTCTTTCTTTCCCTCTTATTAGCACATGCTTTGCCTGCTCAGAAATCGAGAGCCAAGCAGTGAACAAAGAGTTTCATAATCATAGTATTTCAAGCAGGTAGATGCATAAAATTCATCATGTCTATTAAAAAATAAGCCTTGCAGTAAATTTCTCTTTGGACAAGTTTTCTCTCTAAACCTCTGCCTTTCTGTTGCCTTTTCTAGTTTGTGTATGTGTCATACCCATCAAAAACTCATCATCTGTGGTGCCAGGAGCTGCCTTCACTTAGAAATCGGTCACCAAACCACATAGCTTGGAAGGCCACTTAAGTCTGACCGAGCATCCTTGCTTCCTGAGTTCACGCAGTTCAGCTGATGGATTACCAGCAAGAGCCTCTTCTTCAGGGCAGTGTGCTGTTGATTCCTTTATTTGCAGAAGCAAAGGAAACATTAATTTCCTAGAGTAACAAACTGTGGTCGGTCTGTGGTGTCTGCGTAGATATGCACACGTACAAACCCAGGAACAGAGCCTGGGGCTGATGCGAAGGAAGTAACTTCTAGTTTTACATAAACAATGAACGGTTTCAGCTCCAGCTGCTGCTTCTGAGTGTAGCCCGTGACAGAACTCTTAGGATTCCCTAGTGCCAAGAAAAACTCTTAAATCAGCAATAAGACGGAAGGGTGAAACAAAATAGGTCTTGACACTGGAAAATAACTTGATAAGCAAAATAAGAACCACAAGACTATAATATGCTAATTATAAGAAGATGTCTGTCTTTTCTCAAAAATACACAATTTTGTACAGTTTCATTCAAGATTACATGTAACATGATGCTCAGGCTTGGCAGATAGTGGTGATTCCATTTTGTGGAATTACCAGGTTTCCAAGTTTGGTTTCAGTGTGGAACAAGACCCACCATCTCCTTTGCTCTCTGAAACAGAGCTGGAATGTCACACAGGCAGTGATGAGAGAGGTCCCCAGGCCAGGCTGCTCACAGCAAGATGCTGGGCTCTACTTCCTTGCCACCCATCATAAGAAAGAACCTTTTCCTCTGGGATGTCTTGCTTTCAACAAGCTGGAAAATTTCAATAAAAAATTGTTTTGCTGGAATTTTCTTAGACAGCTCTAGTGAACGTGTTTATAACATTACACACTAGCAAAGACCGTTAACTCAGCAGAATGAGGAAAACCAATATTTGATTTTTAAGAGGGAAAGAATAAAGTGGCAAATGGGAAAGGCTGAATTTAATTTCAATTCCCAAATTCTTTTTACAGCACTGTAGAACAACCCAACAATCCAACAACAACAGCCACAAATTTATGCTGTAAGCACTGGTTCATAATGATATGCTGATATGCCTGTCAGGAAATGGTTTTCTCTAAATAATCCTGCATTTGGGCCATTTGCTCTCCCTTTGCCCTCCTTGGCACCTGGGGTGATCTTCATCTCTTCTCATCTACAAAAGGGGAAAGGACAAAGCAGAAGGCTGGGGATAAGGGCCCAGGACTGAGCCCTCAAAGCTGTTTCAGCTGGAGGCAGCGGTCCTGCTGTTTTATATCTTGGCATTTGATTCACTCGTGGTGACTCCCAGCATTTCACTGGTCAGGTATATCCAAGCACCCTCAGAGGCTTCTTCTACACCTCAGCCCTCCCTGCTCTAACTTGGGTGGCTGGACAAATCACCTGAGCACGCCCAAGTGTAAGGGAAGCCTACCTCCCGCTCCTCTGGGAAGTGGCAGGAACACGTGAAAAACACTCTGGATCAGAAGCAGAGGTCATCTTTTGGGTCGAACTCAGATGAGCAGCATCATGGCGCAGCTGGGGCAGGTGGCCACGTCCTCCCCGCATTCCAGGTCCTCCTGCAAGAGGCCCGGGAAAGCGTTCACAGAATGGACCATGGACACACCCAGGGTGACAGACAGGGCAGAAGCTGTTCACATTGTGTAAAGGCGTGATTCACACTTGTACATGGTAGAGGAG
>VZRE01009958.1:11157-27780 GCA_013396775.1 Cephalopterus ornatus
GCAGCCAGGCAGAAGGGGACCTGGGAGTTTGGATCAATAGGAAGCTGAACACAAGCCAGCAGTGTGCCCAGGTGGCCAAGAAGGCCAATGGCATCCCGGCCTGGATCAGAAACAGTGTGGCAGCAGTATTAGGGAAGTGATTCTTCCCTTGTACTCAGTGCTGGTGAGGCCACACCTGGCGTGCTGTGTCCAGTTCTGGGGTTGTTGAGCCTGGAGAAGAGGAGGCTCATCACTCTCTACAACTCCCTGACAGGAGGTTGTAGCCAGGTGGGGGTCGGTCTCTTCTCCCAGGCAGCTATCAATAAGACAAGAGAGCACGGTCTTAAGCTGTGCCAGGGGAGGTTTTGGTTGGATATTAGGAAGAAATTTTTTACAGAGAGAGTAATCAGACATCGGAATGGGCTGCCCAGGGAGTTGGTGGATTCTCCGTCCCTGGAGGTTTTTAAGATGGGATTGGATGTGGCACTTAGTGCCATGGTCTGGTAACATGACAGTGTCGGATCAAGGGTTGGACCTGATGATCTCAGAGGTCTTTTCCAACCCAGTTGATTCTAAGATTCTGTGATTCTATGACTCTATTCTATGATTCTATGATTCTGTTCTATGATTCCACAGAACTGACACAGTGGCTACTTGGTGAGAAACCAGAGGTATCCCATGGGAATGTCAACAGGCAGATTTTGTATTTTTGAGACAGATCTATTCCATCTCATGTTAGCCATGAAAATGGATGACATTCAGCCTCTGCAGCACTGAAGAGGCCTAAGTCACTGTGGTAGAAATTGGTCTTTCAGACTGTTTTGTCTGCACTCCCCTCTAGCGGTGTTTGTGTAATACAGCATTCCATCATATTTTGGAGGAACTTCACTTCTTTCATGTGATCTTTGAATTTTCCCTTGTTCTTATGATATTTTTTCTTTCTGAGGTTCACCAAGCAGATGCAGAGTTGTGCTTTTCCAAGAGATCAAGCTGTTTCTGTCTGGCCTTGCAGAATAAGCAGCCTGAACACTGACTAACAAATTACAGTGGACCTGGCCTTCTTAAATGCCAGCTGGGAGGCTGCAGTACAAAACCAGGACCTGGAACAATCATCTCACTTACTTGTGATACCACAGCTAGGAGAAAGAAGCCCCATGGAGAAAGAAGATGGAGCAGCATCTCCAGAGGACAGCTGAAATAGCAGCACAGGCATCTGCCTGGCATTGAATTCAGACTCTCGTCAGGTTTAGACTTCAACACACCGGTGCTGACTTGATAGCAGTGATGATCATCATAGTAATCCTTTGCTCAATCATCGTCCTATCTGTCCATATAATTCCATCCAGGCCCAAAAGTGATCAAAGGGTAGGCTAAGAAAGTGCTAATTCCAACCTGAGTGTACAGGGAAAGAATGGTTATTTATGTTATTTACGAGGCTGATGACAGCAACCTCTCCAAGGCTTTTGTTTGCTTGATTATCCCCTGAGGTGTTTCACTGGTCTCAGCTCTGAAAAGGATTTTAAGGAGTGAAGTGTCAGGAGGAACACTTTCTACCTGATAGAATGGAAAAGAAGAGTTGGTATAATCATTTGGCTAAACAAAAGAAAAAAAGGAAAATACGAAAATTATTGAAGGGGACACACACACGACACATGTCTTTGCCAAACGCAGAGCTCTAATACTCTTTTTTTTTCCTTTTTCCTGAGAAAATCAAGATCTTCATGAAAATAAAGCTGGAAAAGCATGAAATAAACCTCAAGAAGTCAAAGATCTTTTACTTGGATTTCAATGTTCCTGTGGCTTCAGGTAAGAAACAGTATTGAAGGTTTTTTTTACTGACACAGAAACAGGCCACACTTCCAACATTTTCAGTGGTGAGATGTTAGAAAATTAGCTACAAATTTGGGTTTTGAATGGGTAAGAGTTTAAGAAAAAACTTAAAATTAGTTCTGTGGAAAGAAATTTGTAAGCTTTGCAAAGTTATGCTATCATATGAGGGCAGAGGGGCAGAATTCCCCACTCCCTTGCTGCCCACACTGTGGGATCAGCCCAGGACGTGGAGTATTTCTGGGTTCCAGCACACGTGGCCGAGGCATGTCCACGAGCTTCTTGTGAACCAGCACCCCCAGGTCCTTCTCCCCAGGGCTGTTCTCCATCCATTTCCCCTCAGCCAGTGTTTGTGCTGGGATTGCTCCTGCCCAGGGGCAGGACCTTGCCCTTGGCCATGTTGATCTTCATGAGGTTTGCATGGTCCCACCTCTCCAGTCTGGCCAGAGCCCTCTGGATGGCCTCTCTTCCCTCCAGTGTGTCAAACACACCATTGACTGACTGACCTGTAGCTCCCTGACTCTTCTTTGCTTCTGTTTTTAAACGTGAAGGTTATGTTTCCTCTTTTCCAGTCAGTGGGAACTTCACTGGATTGCTATAACCTGTCAAATGTGGCTTAGACACTTATTTCTTGCAGGATGCACAGACGTGTCTGATCAACTCCCATGGAGTTGTGCACCTTCAGGTTCCTTGGATGGTCCTGTACCTGATCCTCTCCTACCATGGGCAGTTCCTCATTCTCCCCCTCCTGCCTTTGCCTCCTGTGACTCAGGCAGCGTGGATGGAGCACTTGCTGCTGAAGATCAAGGTGAAAAAGCCATGGAGTACCTCATTCTTCTCCAAGTCCCACATAACCAGATCTCCTCTTTCTTTTCAGGGAGGGCCCACATTTTCCCTTATTTTTCTTTTATCCCCAACATACATATAGAAGCTTTTTTTTTTTTGCCCTTAGTGTCCCTGGCCAGGTTTAATTTTTTTCAGGGCTTTAGCTCTCCTGACTTGATCTTTGCCTGCTCAGACTCTTTCTATATTCCCCTCAGGTTACCTGTCCTTGCATCCACCCTCTGTTGTCTCCCTGTACCAGTTTACCCTTAAGTACTGTGGCGTTTGACCACTGATTTTTTTTTTTTTAAGCAAATCCAGAAAAAATTTGTCAAAACCCTAGGATTTTTGGCAAATCAGATTTGTAAGGGAATCTAGAGAAAGACACAGGAGAGGAAAATAAAAAAGAGCACTATGACAAGCAGTAGGATTTATCTGAGCTGTATTTTTCTGATTAAGCACCTGGCTACTAAAGTCTCTCTGATTTCTCAGTGACAAGAAATCAGTACTTTCAAAAGATGACTTACTCTGTCTGTTTTAGGTGAATTAAACTCCTTAAATTTGGAATCATTTGTTCTACCTATTGGCAAGAATGAAGGATGAGACAACTGCAAAGTGTTTTTGTTTGGGAGTGTTTCAGGGTTTTTTTTGACAGGGTAAACATATGCTGAGGATGGTATACATGTCCTTCACACTTGTTTTCATTGATGGAAGTTGGATTGTTTTTCAAATAAGATTTGAAATATGTTTGAAATGCTAAATTTGAATTGTTCTTCAAATAAGAAAGATGTCTGCACAAGAAGTCATGCTACATACCTATAAAAAGTGAATATATAATATACATCAATGCATCAATACTTATTAACAATGGAAATACAGCTATGTCACTGCTGGAGCAATCTGACCAAATATTTATTTTTTTCACCACAGAAAAGAATATTGCAAAACTTGTGACAGCATCTGATAAAAGAACTTGATTTTTAGTTTGCTTGCACAGACTGGAGGCGTGTTACAAAGCACCCTTATGCCAGAGAAGAAGCATGGACATCAGTTCAGTTGCAGGTACTCCTCTTAGTACATGGAGTAGTAGTTAGTGTGACTCTGAGTATGTGAGAAATCTTTCTGTAAAAATTACATGACAGGTCTGGTGATGCAAAGACTTTTTTACTCTTTGCTTCTCTATTCTGTGAAGAAATTTTCATTATTTTCATGACTGTCGAGGTCTTCATCCTGGCAGCACTTCCTGAATTAACACTAGAACAAAAGTTATGGCAAATCAAGAGTGGAAAAATGGAACAGTTGTTACAGAGTTCATCCTCCTAAATTTTGGGAATGGCCCTGAACTGGATTGTCTTCTCTTCCTGATGTTTCTGTCGATCTACTTTGTGACCATAACTGGGAACACTTGCATCGTTGTGCTGGTGGTGGTTAATCAGCACCTGCACACCCCAATGTACTTCTTCCTAGGCAATTTGGCTTGCTTGGAAATCTGCTACAGCTCCAATATCTTGCCAAGGATGTTGCTCAGCTACGCAGATGGAGACAGGCGCATTTCAGTCAGGGGTTGTTTCACACAGTACTACTTCTTCGGCTGCTTGGCAGCTGCAGAGTGTTACCTGCTGGCTGTGATGTCCTACGACCGGTACCTCGCGGTGTGTGAGCCCCTGCGCTACCCCTCCCTCATGGACACCAAGCTCTGCCTCCGGCTGGGCGCTGCATCCTGGGTCAGTGGCTTTCTGTCCAATTCCATACTGATGTTCCTGATCTCAAATTCGGATTTCTGTGGGCCGAATAAAATCGACCATTTTTTTTGCGACTCCTTCCCAGTGATGAAACTCTCTTGCAGTGACACGCGAGTGGCGGGATTTGTCACTTCTGTAGTGGCAGGTGTGTGCTCGCTGCCTCCATTCCTGTTGATCTTCTCATCCTATCTCTACATCATTGTCACAGTCATGAGAATTCCTTCTGCCACTGGAAGGAAAAAAGCCTTTTCCACTTGCTCCTCACATCTGATTGTGGTGATTCTTTTTTACTGGTCAATATTAGCTGTCTACGTACTCCCTTATCACGATACCCACATATTGCCAAACAAAGTCTTCTCTGCTTTTTACACCATTCTCACCCCCTTCGTCAACCCTCTCATCTATAGTCTGAGAAACAAAGAAATAAAGGAAGCTCTGCAGAACCATATGAGAAAATTGCTGGCTTTCTGAGGGCTGCTTTTTGTGATGAAAAATAAAGGGTAATGGTCCTTAATGAGTTACATACACAATTACATCGCATGTGAATGTAGTTAGTTTGAATAAAGCTTGGAAATATATATCTCTTAATGTATCTCTTAAATATATGTATCTCTTAAAAAAATATAAGCAGAGGAACAAAATGGGTGAATAATCTTGCTGTCAATGGGGGCGGTGGTCTGGAGAGAGATAAAGAATATGTGGTGAGCACTGTAAAGTAAGCAAAATAAATCCCTGAATGTCATTATATACATATTATTGGACCTGATATCTTCTTACTAGTCTTGCTTTTTCCTCACTACAGTTGAAATTCAGTTCAGAATAAGTTGAAACACAATTTATAGCAAATAGACCATTTTTTATTAATGTTATGTTCAGGTTACTTTTAGTTTTCACACCCATGGTGTAGATGTCTATGTCCAAGACAGTCATTTGGACTCCCTTGATTGCAAATGAAGAGAGTGAGAAACACTGCTCGAATATGGTCCCTCTGATCTATTTTGGGGGCTTGGTTTTGCTTAATAGAAGCCACGATCTAGAAGGACTTGGTACAAGATACTAGAGAACTTCTTGGTCATATAGAAGAACACGCACTGCAGACATCCAGTCTAAAATTAATTAAATATTGTCCATATTTGGACTGACAATTAAAGCCCTAAGGTAAAGCGAAACTCACACCACAACATTGCAACAACTTCCGAAGAAGAATGGCCACCCTGTTGATGTGTGGTGGAGAGGAAGGGAGATGAATGGAAAGGACCATCTTTACCAACATAAAACAAGTTCATTTTGCATGTGTATTTTTATTATCCTTGATAACAAACATGAAATAGGAAAGGGCGTTTAGAAATCTGTAGGTTATGGAATTGTGATTGTTATGTATGTTCTAATAGTTAAAAATAATTTAAAACTTAAAGAAATGGTGTTTAGCATGGCTTCACACTTCACTGAAGTATCCGAACAGTGCAACCAGCAGTGGAGAAGAGGTAGCACAGGAACGGGGGTGGAAATAAAGCTTTTAAAGGCAGTTAGGAGAGAAATGGCTAATGGGAAATATAATGGGAAATATTCCTGAGGTCTAGAGGAGGGAATGACTGGAGAGAGGATTAGTAAAACTAAGAAGGAATTGGTACCACTTGCCACACAAAACTGGATGAGACAGGAAAATCTTTCTCACTCCTTGTCTGAGTTTCTGTAAATAAATAAATAAACAAATAGAGCTCTGAACTCAAGGATACACATCTATCTGTCCCATAGCACTTATCTTCAAAAGGCCAAATTAACCAGGCCCAGCAATGTCTATTGCTGTAACTATTGTGATGGATGTCCATTAACGCTTAGACATCTGCAACACATACTCTGCATGTGTGTCAGTCACCTGGTTTCCCAACATACTCAATGGAGAAAAACATTTCTACATCGTGACTTCTCTGCACAATTTGGACTTTTGAGGCTGTGGTGAATTACACCTTGGAAGTGTCAGGTCATGATGCACTTCTCTTACCATTCTTTGCTCTGGAACTCTGTTCTCAGAACTAAGACATATAAAATGAGTACATATTAGTTAATTGATTAATTAATTAAGACGTAAGACTAGTGCATATTAATCACTGACATAGGTAAATAAGGAAGCATTATCTGGCATAAGACTATTAGTCACAGATGTAGGGATTAACACAAAGCCACCTAAATCTCTGGTATTCATACCAAGCACTATCTGGTAACCATGGCAAACACTATTGTGTTAAAAGTTAAAAGAATTTTCCAACATCTTCCCCCACTGTTGCGCAGAACCCTTTTTAAAGAAATATGCCGTGTTCGGTAACGTCTCCGTTCAGCTTTCAGTGGGGGGGAACGTGGAGCGAGTTTCTGGGAGAAGGGTGAAGCTCCGACAGCAGGTTGGACAGCCACGCGCCACAGCGCGTTCATCAGTTCTCACCCGTTGTGGGGGGACAGCGGGGCTGTCGCGGTCACCCCTCTGAGTGCGGGGCTCACCGCTGTGCCCGCGGGCCCCCCGGGCTGTGCGCCGGGCCTGGCGGAGCGGGAACCGGCACTTGGACGACAAAGATCACAACAGCGACAGCAGAGTGGCGCAGCGGGAGCGTGCTGGGCCCATAACCCAGAGGTCGATGGATCGAAACCATCCTCTGCTAGTCCGGTCTTATTTTCTTTTGGCCCTTTTTGAGGACCGCCGAGGGCCACGGGGAGGTGGCGGGGGTGCTGTGAGCGTGTGGCCGGTTAGCTCAGTTGGTTAGAGCGTGGTGCTAATAACGCCAAGGTCGCGGGTTCGATCCCCGTACGGGCCACCTCAGTGTGCGCTGGATTTTCTTTTTTTTTTTTTTTCCCCTCCAGCCCTCCCTTTTGCAGCAGTGACAGTGCAGGGAGACAGTTTGTAGGACTATAGAGGTCCTGGTGCAAGGTTGCCTGGCATAGCTTGTAGTCTCTCCTCTTGCTTTCCCTACTCCTCCTTTTGCAGGTGTTCATTCCTACACAAGGATAAACTTCACTGTATGTTCATGGCAGGTGCACTGGCTCCAGGAGCCCTGCAGTGACCTGTGACTGACCTCAGCTGTGCCATGGATGGATTCAGGCATGCAGCACCTGTGTGGGTCAACCTCCACCACCTCTGCATGGTGGCTGTGGTGGGACAGGTCAGACCCCGGCCACGGAGGGTAATTGTGACTGTACCTGACTACTGATCAGATTCAGCTGCAGCACAGATGGAGTCCAGGCGGGCAGAGAGGGCAACAGAGTTGGTTCTCCTTGAAGGATGACAGCTGGGGACCCTCCCCCTGGGTCAGGACCAAGGTAACTCCGTGAAGTTGTGAGCCCCCAACTTACCACAGAAGTGTTTGCAGATTCTGTGTTACCTTTCTAAAATCCTGAGAATTCTGAAGTCACTTGGGTAGTACCAGTTCCACTTGATGTCACAAATCTCTACTCAAATGTTGACAGAGCTTTAATTGGTTTGACTGGCTTACCTGCCTTAACTGGCTTATAAAACAAATCCTGTTTGAATATAAAATTGTCTTGATTTTATAAGCCTCCACAGCAATGCTACAGCAAATGATGCCCATTTAAACAGCGAAAAATTGTGGAACATCAGCTTTGCACAGAAAGTCACCAATCAGTGTGCAAATGTCCATGTCCCCAGCAGTGTATCCCCTGGAGGCACATACAGCCCAGACAGGTAGATGGGCAGTTAGATGCTACACAACTCCTGTCATATCCTTATCTCTTAATTTTCCCACATTTATGGTTCCCTAAGCCACCTTGATACCTTCTTTTCCACACCTTTGCTCCTCCCTCTAACCATCCCATAATAAGCCTTGTACAATACCAAAATGCTCTTCCCTTGCATCCCATAATGTATCCCTCACTCCTTGGCAGTCATCCTCTCAGCACAAGAGGTGACTTGCAGAGTGGCCCCGTTGACCATCAGGGTGGGAGCCCCTTCTGGGCCCACTGACAGCCCCAGGAGCAGCCAGGACAGGGGATTCCTGGCACTGTGGAGACTCCCAGGGCTCCTCCACCTCTCATTGTCCCTCTCCTCCTCCTCATTCACAGAGATGAGCTTCTAATCACATAACCTAAGGCTGTCTCTTGCCACTTCCCTCCAGGGCTTGATCCCATGGGACTGTATCAAGTAGATCTCACAGAGGCCAAACTCTGCTCTCCCAAAGGCAAGCACTGGGATCATGATTTGTGCCTGGCCACCTCCCCTCATGGCTCCCACCCCCACAGCTGCCTAGAGATGCTCTGGAATGATGAACGGGAACACCTGAGCTCTAAACAAACCCATTTACTTGGGAAAGGTCTGCTTGATTTCAGATATAGTGCTAAAACCCCATAAACAGGCACAGGAGGGGAACAGGGCAAGAACAAATGCAAGAACTCTTCCTAACAGTCTGTGGGGCCAAAGAATTTTTGGAAATAAAAACCAACAGTCATCTATTATAAATCATGTTTGTTGGTTAATACATACAACACAATCAGCTTTAACAAATATAGTTTATATACATTGTTAAGTATTAAAATCCATCTAGTCCCAAGGCCTTATTTAGGTACTGTTGCCTCCCCCAGTGTTCTTCCCAGAGGCTCCTGCCTTCTGCATCCGGCTCGCACTCGGCTGTCGGGGCATCCTCTGGGCAGATCCTTCCCTGCTGCTCCTTTCTGCCAGAACCTGGGTCCCACTGACGGCAGAGCTGGTTTTATTTCTCCCTGAATAAATAAATACATCCATTAATTTTCACATCTCAACCCAAGCATCAGCCACACAGCAGCTAAGGGCAAGCGTTCCTTCAGGAACCATGCAAGAGGCAAAATCCTGTTAAACCCCACAAACGTGTTCAGCATCCAGCACAGAAAGCGGATTGGTGAATTCAGCCCAACAGGGATCAGCATCACAAAACCCAAATGTGTTGCAGTAAGAGCATTTTTCATTTTCATCAAATTTAATCTACAAAGTAACCAGCCACTTTGCTTCCACTCATTCCACCCAGGAACAGCAGCGTGGCAAACAGCACTGCTGGGACACCAAGAGCTTCCAACACCTCCAGCTCGGATAAGTGAATGGATGTGTCAGTGCACACCAGTGCCTGAGACTGCCACCACACCATCAGATCACAAACACTTCTCCCCATGTCACTTCTGTCACTCCATGAGCAGGTTTGGATTTCCTACCATTTTTTGGGATTTTCAGGAGCTCAGACTCCTGCACAGGACTTAGAGATGTTCTTATTGAGTTCAGAAGACAGAAGTTCACCTCCTGTGGGCATAACTGACCATCTCCAAATGGCAAAGCAAGAGCAAGGAGCAGCAGTGGGTACAAAGGTGGGAGCTGAGGGAGGCAAGGGGCACACGGCCCATAGTGCTGGATCCAGCAGAGGAGAAAGCAACAGACTCTGTGTGCAGACACAAGCGTCAGAAGGGGATAAAGGAGGGACGCTGACTTTCCCTGCACTGAAGAAAACTGCTTCAGGTGAGAAGTAGGACTCGCACTAGGGAAGAGAATAAAAGGAATAAGATGTGAAGGGTCACAGCTTTTACCAAAGACAGCAACCTCCAAGAAGCATCATAAAACTTCATAATAGCAAGGAGGAAACAAAACAGGAACACACTGAGCTGTAGTTACATGCATGCAATTAAAATGAAGAGTGACATCTTGGCAATGGTTATCAGAGCAACTACCACAATACGAACAGCTGCTGCACACTCTGGAGTCTCCAAGGGCATGGTTTGGAAATCATCATCTTGGATCACTTGTGCTATGCATAGTGCACAGTTACTTACCAAACCATCCTGTCTCCTTAGAGCAGCTGTCTGGGAACAGGACTCACATCAATACCATCAGTTAACACCCTGCTGTACCAGAAAGACAATCTGTGAACTTCCAAATAAGAGTATGTGGCCACTATGTGTCTGTAAAATCTGGGTGGCAAAAAAAATAATCCATTCACTTATCCCAGCCAAGTCAGGTGCTCTTAAAAAACTCTCTTATAGTAAAGCACAGTAGTGGCGTGCCAGCAGTCACCATCCCAAGCCAGCCAACCAGCCTTGCCAGCTGCCTTGTAGCTCAGGCATTTTTAAGCAGCTTCACTAATGCAAGTGTTGACCATGAAAACAAACACATTGCCAAAGGCAGTAGGTGATCTCAGAGTATTTGAGAGAAAAAGTGGCAGGAATAAAAAGCATTATTCACCATGATGCTTTTAGCAATCCAGGACAGCTCTTCAGGCCCCCCGCTTTCTCACATGCATCCGTCTAGTGAGAGGGCAGGGCCTCAACCCATGTATGACAACTCCAGCCATGTGCACACACACAAGGGTACCATTAGAACACTACTGGAGTCAGGCCCTGGAGGCTCTGACCCAGCTGAAACAACTTGGCGGGAAAGAGTCACTTGACTGAAGAGAAGCTGCACTCAAAGGTACGTGCCCTCCATCTCCTTAGCCTTGAGATCACAGGGAAACAAACCAGTCAAACAGTATAACAATTCAGCATACTTTTGGAAGCACCCTGTGTTGACCCGTGAACCAGCTCCTGAAGTGTGCAAGGACAGGAATGGTTTGTGCTTCCCTCAGTTACACTATCAGAGATAACAGATTCAGTTACAGGAAGCACAAAAGCAGCTTGACAACCACAAATTTATTCAAGCACTACAGACTAACAAAAGGATTCCATTGATATTTTCCTTGGGGACACAAGAAGTCCTTATCTTGGATGTGTCTGGCTGTCACAGAACAACTACAGCCCAAACAGCTACAGATGCAAGAGACAAGAGAGCCTAATCAAACACCTGCCTCCCCAAAGATGACTCCAGAAACAGCAGCTCTGCGTTTATTTCCTCGAGAGCCAGACACAGTTTGGGAAGAATGGTATATGCACACAAGCAGTCTTAAGTACCAGAGGGAGAAAGAAGCACTGCCTTGTGTCAAGCAGGAGGCAAGGGAAGATCAATCAGCTTTAGGAAAGGAACCCCAACCCCAAATATGCTTTCAGAAGTAGAAATCTAAAGCTCTGCTCTTTCAGTCTCCTCTCTACTCAACCTACTGCTTTCCTCGAGGGATTCTTTCCTGCCTCTGAGCAGTAACAGGGACTACAAATTTTCCTCTCATTGGTAAATAAATAAATAAATGTCTTATTGGTACCTTTACCTGTAGCACAGTCAGCAATACCAGGGTTGCAGCACTCTCAAGATATCTCCTGCAGTGCATATTGATATATTGGCACTGACTGTGGCCTAGAGCCACTATGAGAGTACTTTTAAATTTACCAAAATTTTGCTCCTGTTTCTGTCTTGCATTAAGGCTTACACCAGGCACAGGAAACCAGCTGGCCTTTCTAGACTAAGAAAGACTCAGTTTTAGGTGGGAATAGAAAAAAGAAACCCCATGCAAAGCACTAGGTGCTACCTGGAGGACCACACAAATACCTTCTGGCCAGTCACTGGAAAAGAGCACAGAGACAAGGACTCACTTCAAACCTCATCACCTCCCACCCATGGAACAAACCCAGGCACAGCCAGACTTCACTCCACAAGTGCTCCCAGTATGTGACCATGGCTCACTACACTTAATCCATTGCCAAACTGCCAGGTTTGCCCCCAGATTCCTGCTCGCATCCCTACACAAACCCCACATGTCCTCCTCTTCTGCAACACAGCCTGGGAGATTCGCAGGTCCTTAAAACTGCTACCACATCCTCAACAGCTAATACACACCCTGGGCTCTCTCCAGAGCCAAAACATCACCCCAAATCTTCTACCTCTCCTGCTCTCGAGGGAGGGCTCCCTTCCAGGCTGCTCAGCAGAGCCACAGGAGCTCCTCTCCCATCACTGATCAATATGAAATGCACCAGCCTTTTCCCTACAAATCCTCACAAGTCCCTGGTTGCTCCTTATTTCAGTAGTTTTCACCATCACACTTGGGATATCTCATTTCTTCCCCTTCCCCTGCACATAAATTACAGAAAGAGAAGATAGTCCCTCATTTTTCTCAGAGAACTCTATCAAGTCTGTATTTATAAGATTTTTTGAGTGTTTCTTTGGTAGGGTGCGGGGAGAAGAATGACTTGTCACTCAGTGAGTTATCAAACTCATCTCTCATTACTTTGCCACAAAGTCACACATGACAAGTCTGACATTTACTGTATTCCTCTAAACCCCTTTCCTCTCTGTCAGTTCTCACCTTGCTGAGCATGAAAAAGGGAAAAAAAAAAAAACCACAAACAAAACAACCTTGAAAATCAGCCCGAAAAGACATTCTGAAAAAATTAATTCAATGCCCAGCAAAGAGGAAAACTCAGAGCATCAGGTAAACCAGCAAACCTTCCACGGGGAAAGTGTGACAGGACAGAGACCTACGTGGCCATCTATTCTTTTGGAGCCACATCAGGTTTTGATTCCAGCCTAGATTTTGTTGTAAGTTGTTCCTAGGTTAAGGAGGAAGAAATAAAAGCTGTTTGTGTGCTGTTTCTGCTGAAGTAGAAAAGACTATTTCACTACCCATCCACCTGTGCTTTGCAAGTACCAAAATTTATTATAACCCCCTGGGAGAGGAAAGGTGCAGGAACTTTTAACCAAGGGAATTTCAACCATCCAAGAAAGCACAGTAAAGTTGAGAATTTTTTTTATCAGTTCTAAAATAACTGATATCATATCATAATTTTTGTACCACAAGATGACAAAGGTCTATAAATTGAAGGCATTCAGTTGCTGATGGACTAACAAAATGCCTACAATACAGAAGCATTATTTCAAAAAGTGCATTTCAGAATGTGAGCCCGGGGGAAGGGAGAGGGACAGCAACAACTCCACACCAAGAATGCTCTGAGCATAAAACTTGCCCTGTGTATTCACCATGTCCATCATTTCACAAAACAAAAATAAAGGCCTCTAATTCAAAAGGCTTAAATTCTCCTGTTTATGGGAGGAAAAGATGGAGGGAGTGAGAGCTACAGGATAAGATCCAGGAAGCAATCTAAATGCTCCTTAGGGAATGCAGGAAATCCACTCATTGGAGTCATCTTGACAGAGTACCAGAAAAAACCTGAGTATGAGTGAAGCAATTAAGTAAGAAACCATGATTAGGACTCTGTTAGTCCTCCGATTAGTGCTACAAGTCACTGATTGATCATTCTAGAGAATTTTTTTCAGGGAAGACATACAGACCACAAAGTGCTTGAGGACATCTCCAGGTGCATGGCACGGTTGAGAACACTTCTCTATCACTCAGATCCCGTGGATATATTTAATCTACAATTAAAGCATAACAGCCAGCATAGCCAACAGGAAAATTCACTGGATGATTTATAAACCCCAGATTAAATAAATTTAATGGAAATCCTTAGCAACTCCAAGAGGATTCCCTCTGCTGTATCAGAGCTCTACAGAGCATTATCCTTGTCAGCATTATCCTTATCTCCTTAATACAGGAGTCTACACTACAAATCCACACAGCAAAGGTCACCATCCGAAAAGGCTCATCACAGCTAAAGACAGACAGCACAAAGTGAAAGAAGTGAGAAAAAGGGATGAACAGGGAAGGATAAAAACCACAAGGATTGCAAGAACACTCAGGGAGGACAAAGTTGGCAACAAACTGTGTAGTAGACAGAGGGATATTTAGGAAATAATCAAACAGCAACACTTACATTGCTGAGACCTTGACTGTATCTAAGTATTTACACTTAGAAGAAAGGAAGAAAGTAGTTACAGATGCTTGGACCTGGATGACTGCAGCCCCTTTGCTTCTTCCCCTTTCAGGAGGCAGCCGAGACAGAGCAGAGGGGCAGAGCTGAACGGAATGAAGCAGCTCAGCAAGGGCAGGACAGGTGCTCTTCCAGAGCACAGAGCTCTGGCTGTAACCACAGGCACAAGCCCCGGCAGTGCAGAAGAGGCATCTCCCACCTCCAGATGCCTGGTCCTGTGTGGAAGCTCCACCATTCTCTTCTTAAATGGAAGCAGCACCTTCCAACAGGAGATGGCAAAGCCAACAGCAGGCAGCTTTGGTTCCCCTTCCCTGCAACAGCTCTCAAAGAGCAAGGAGGCAAGGCAAACTGAACGCTCCTGCAGAACAGATGCAGCACAGAAGACATCCCCAGACACCCTATTAACACTTACCCAGCTCCTGAAGGATGGACTTAGACTGTGCCCAGAACTAGAAAGCTCAGCGAATGAGGAGTGATTCTTTTTGGAATTGAGGGACGGTATGTTTAGATCAGATACTGGCAAGAAATGTCCATTTTAAAGGAATACTAGCAGGACACACTAGGACTACAATCTGACTCAGACGAGGAGATGCTCTGCAAACAAAGCAGAATGAGCATCCTAGATTGGTACAGACACAAACAAATTAAGCTCCCAAGACAGATACTAATTCCTGCAAATTCAGCCTCCCTAAGGTGCCTGTAGCACATCCAAGTGGTAGGAGGAAATGGTTAAGGGCACATCAACTCTACCTTAGGGCTTTTGGCTTTTCCTCTTGAGAAATTTAATGCCGATTAACAAACAAGTGGCCATCTGACTGCTACAAACCTGTGTCAGCCTATTACTGGCTAAAATTAGCTCATGGCAGTGGCTCAATGCTAGAAAAAAAAAGCCTCATTTGTCCAGAAAGTACCACCAGAACAGCACACGTGAGAGAACAGGAAATGCTTCACATTATAGACAGACGGGGACAAAAACCTTACCAATGTTCCTTCACAGTTTGAGCAGCCTGTAACAGCTGGACCACCAACAGAGGAGAAGAGAGAGCAGAATTTAACAGCATCTTTTGTTTAAAATCTGTGCTCTTTTAGAATGTTTCCTCTCAACATGGTACTGGAATAGCATGCTACTTCTCATTTAAAAAAAAAAACACAAGTGTGGTACCTCTCCCATTTCGCTCAGAAAAAAAGTAATCAGGTGTCTTCTCCTGGCCCTGTGCATATTTAGAGTTACTTCTCAGTCACATGTGAGGCTGTTCTTGTCACCATGACCACCTTCCCTGCAGGGAATCCTTCACCTAGAGCATCTCCTGTGAAAGGGAAACCTGTTCGTGGTGAAGTCCATGGAGTCCTGGACACTTTACCAAACACTCCAACTTCCATTTGGGCTTCAGCAGACTTCCCAAGACTCTGTGCAGCCACGCTCTCAGCTGCTCAAGGAGGGGATTCCCACCCACTCACCATGTGGGAATCCACACTGGAGCAGCAGGCTCTGTTGTGAAGGTGCCAGATTGAGGCATAATCCCTTTATCCCAAAACTGACTGCTTATCAAACAAATCCTGCTTTTCAACTTCACTTTCTACAGGGCTTGGCAAGCACAGCTAAGAGAATAAACACACCCAACCACCAAGGCAGCCTCAGGAGTGAGACCAGACTAAGTGGTACCACATTATCACAACGGGGAAACCTCACTCTCCCCAGCCTGTGCCCACCAAGCTTTTCTTTCTTGCCCCATTCTCTGGGTTCCCAGCACAATTCCTGCTGACAATCACTCTTTAAAGTTTTGACCCAAAATTCAGAGAGGGTCAACACAAACCCAGGAGGCACAACAGAGCTTTCACCCTGAAACAGAAAGAGGATGACAAAACAGGACATAATACCATTAGACTTGACCTCATCATCTTCTAGGCCCTTGCTGGGACCATTGCCCCTTTCAGATACATTTTCGATCACAAGAGAAACGAGCCTTTTCACCATGAATTCAGGCTTAGTGACAGAAGACTTACTTTAGTTACCTCTTTTTAAACATTTTGGACAGAATCCACAGACGTGGCAAGCTACCAGCCAAAAGTCACTTCAGGGAGTAAATATAAGTTTTATTCGAGCTGGTTAGGAATAAAAAAAAAAATTATATATATATATATGGCACAAGTTTAGGGCTATGTTTGCTGCTGTCCACAGAAATCAGAGCAGTAAGGAAAGATAAATGCAGTCAAAAGCAGTTCCTATTTTAGCTGACAATTCCCCACAGCCTCCCACTTCATCTCACCAAAATACCATCGGTAGCGGACAGAAACCGCTGGACGAGTGTTAGAAAGGGACAGAGCAAAGGAAGCATCCCTCCTTTTCCAGGGATTCCTCATGGACCAGAAACTTTACCCTTTTTCTTCGAGTTATATACGAGCCAAGCAGCACTACGTAATATTGCGGATTAAGAGGTTCCTTCTGTTGGCGAGCAGAGCCAAGAGGCTACAAAACCCCGAGTGCTGCAGCAACCTCTCCCCCAGGCCCCCCAGAAATTATGAGGACAAAACGGGGGCGGCTCGG